>JACXGM010000022.1:25976-57568 GCA_016801145.1 Umbra pygmaea
ATTACTCCGTCTACACTAACGTCCGCCATTTTTTATTTTTTAAACGAGCTGGGAAAGCCTCGCGCATAGGATTGTGGGTGATATGAGAGCGCGAAGGATACACATATGCATCCTTTACTGTCTATGGGAAATTCTCCGAACGAAGGACTCAGTCCTTGGTTGAAATTCGGAGGATCCTTGACATTGGAACAGTACTTCACGGACTTTGATGACGTAGCATCCTTGAAAATCCTACTTCGAAGGATCCTTCCTTGACATTGGGAAACAGCTACTGTTTGAACACTGCAGGGGATTGACAATATCTTCTAAACTTTCTTCCATCTTTGTTTGTGTTTGTTGCCTAGGGTGGTCTAAGCCGCTGACCCCAGCTTCAAATCTGTCCAGCTGCTCTTTGACCCCCCTCCCCCGCTATATTCCCCATCTTTCGAAGACTATTCTATCTAAATACTAAATACACATACAAAGGAATAGCACTGCCCCTGTTTTAAAGAAACATGTCTTGTCCTAAAGAAATATGTTTTGTCCAGCTCCAATGGATTTTCCAAGGAGTTGTCAAGGTTATGTTTTTAAACCATTCACTGATTTTAATAGTAGTAGTGATATAGTTTCTTCCAAATTGCTAACATCAGTAGGCAACGCTGATCCTGAAGTGCTGCAGACGCATCATGTTTTAATTTAAACGACCTGAAAGAGCCATTGTGTTCAGTTTAGGCAACCACTGAACTGATCAATTGTCTAAGCATTTCATTGTGTTGCCTTGTTGGGAGAGACCCCCAGTGTACCTGTGGGAATTCAGGCACAGGGTTGCCTACCACTATAAACTTGTGTTTAAATGAGAACCAGTTGCGTCAACACGGAGAACACAGTTGTCCATTCACCAATGGAAACGCAGGTCACTCTACAACCTCAAACGACATCCCCCTGTTCCCTGCTTGTAGATATTTGTTGACGGCTCAGTGACCACTGTCGTCCTACCCAACCTGAACCCTCTGACTGAGTATGCTGTTGATGTCTACTCCATTATCGGAGAGGAGGCCAGCGAGCCGTTGAAGGGCACCGAAACCACCCGTGAGTCTCCTTCAGCGGGTCCTTTGAGCCAGTGTACCTGTGCACTGCTGTCCCTCAACATGCTGTATCTGCATGCCTCTATAAGCTTTAGGTTCGCCATATGGACACGCTTGAATGTGAAACAAACATTCCTAATGTACACTCAGGCCATATGGATGCTTGTGTGGTGCTTGTTTTCATTGTTGAAGAAAGAACAGAACTGTATTGTTTATAATGCCTTACGAGGCTGTTTTAAGACAAAACTATTGTAATCAAATTAAATCTCAAAAGCATGTTGTTACAATGCGCCAACTCCGCTCTCCGCAGCCTTTTAAAAGAAATGCCTTCAGTTTGACAAAATTGATGCTTTAGATTAGCGTGATTTTATGACGCAAGTTATTCATCCATAAAATCTCCCATAAAGGGGCTTATTGTTTAGTTCTCTCCACTTGAATAAGAACTGGAGCTCTGCCTACTGGCTGCGTCTCACTGCTAACATGCTGGTTTGGTACTGTGTGTGTGTACGCGCTTGCGTCTGTTGGTGTTTGTGTGTTTGTGTTTAACATGGTGGTCGCCGCTCCGTATTTACCCCAGTGCCCATCAGCGCAGTGAGAAAGATGAACATATATGATGAGCGACAGACGACCATGAGAGTGAGATGGGAGGAGGTAGTTGCGGCCACGGGCTACCTGCTGCTCTACAGGCCCCTGAACTCTACTGGACCCAAGGTGGAGAAAGAGGTGGGACCAATGCCAAATCTGCTGTCCATACACTCGCACAGATATGTGCATGCACACACAAACACACAGACGCTGCCTGTCTCCTAGTAGCATACAGATACACTGAGTTTATAAAGCACCCAGTATTGTAACTCCCATTTCATGGAGGCAGTGAAAACAAAAGATACAATAACAGTATACAGACCCAGAAGTGTGTGACAGATTAGCTCGCTCTAGAAAAGGTGTGTCTTACTGGTCTCTGAGTGCTTACCATCCTGTAGGTTTTCAGTCAAACTGCACAAAATGTAGCCTCATTCAGCTTATCGACCATCTGAAAGAAACCCAGGGCCGTAGCTCTCTAGGACCAGGGTTTGGATGCCTAAGGATGTTAGCTCCTGATGTGTCAGATCCAAAATTTCAGATGCTTAATATGATTCGCAAAACTCAAACAAGTCACAGCACCCCTCGTCACGGTAACCGTGTGAACGACAGTGGGCTTTTTAAACAAATTGTTGAACCGTCGGTTTCTTACCCTGCAGATGAGAGTTGGAGGGGACACGACTGATGTCCAACTGGTGCAGCTGACCCCCAACACGGCCTACGCGGTGTCAATCTCTGCCTTGTATGAAGAGTCAGCCAGTGACGCTCTGACCGAGCAGGGAGTCACATGTACGTACGGTACTCGTCTAAAGTCCATGTGGCCGTTCATATTTTATTACTGCAGGAGCAAAGATGACAGGTCTCCTCCCTCCACAATTTAGACAACTAAAGTGACTAAGATAAATACAAATGAGAAATAATTATTCAGTGCCCTTATTGTTGTCTGTGTGTTACCCCTTCCACAGTGCCTTTGCCCCCCGCCGGAGTGCTGAGGGTAAGAGATGTCACCCACAGCACCCTGAAGCTGAACTGGGATGCCGCACCAGGTGCCGTCCGCACTTACGTCATCACCTACACGCCCGACGAGGGAGAAGCTAAAGAGGTGAGAAACAAACATCAAAATACATGTTAGAGAGCAGAGAAATTTATACTTGACATCGACCTTGCTAGGACTCCAATTGATCATAGCAGAAACCAGCTGTAGGACATCGATCTTGCTAGGACTCCTATTGATCATAGTTGAAACCAGCTGTAGGACATCAACCTTGCTAGGACTCCTATTGATCATAGTTGAAACCAGCTGTAGGACATCAACCTTGCTAGGACTCCTATTGATCATAGCAGAAACCAGCTGTAGGACATCGACCTTGCTAGGACTCCTATTGATCATAGTTGAAACCAGCTGTAGGACATCAACCTTGCTAGGACTCCTATTGATCATAGTTGAAACCAGCTGTAGGACATCAACCTTGCTAGGACTCCTATTGATCATAGCAGAAACCAGCTGTAGGACATCGACCTTGCTAGGACTCCTATTTATCATAGTTGAAACCAGCTGTAGGACATCGACCTTGCTAGGACTCCTATTGATCATAGTTGAAACCAGCTGTAGGACATCAACCTTGCTAGGACTCCTATTGATCATAGCAGAAATCAGGTGTAGGACTGAGCTGTTTGCATTTGTTTGTGAAGGACCACGATAGTGGTCCTGACTAGAATGTTAGCAGAACGATATAGAGTCCTTTCATGGATCACCGGAGATGTGACATTAGACTGCGTAATGTAAATGGCAGCTGGTGATAGGCATATGCCCTGGATCTCTGGGGCTTTTCTATTGGACTGCCTGTCTTTTGGATTACACCCCTGTCGCTGATAGATGGGGAAAGCAGATCTTATCTGAGCAGAGTGAGTTGGGGGTTGGATATGTGGATCAGCAGCATGAGACATCTTTCTCTTCCTAGATGAGACCTTTGGAAGATCTACCTTAGCAGTTCTGACGCTGGCCATGTCTGACATCCTGGGGTATAAATCACATAGACGTACCTTCCACCATGCCTCTTTTATATTAAATCATTTTTATAAGCTTTTAAACTTCTACCTTTAATAGTTATGTTTTCTGAGAAAAGAATCTCTAATAATTTCGATTCAGAATGATTGCATTGAATGCCATGGATGGGGTATGGAAAACAAAGAAAAAGTTAAAGGGGAATTCCACTATTTTACAACTTAATGTTTAATACTTGCTTAACCTTAACATGGTCTATGGGCCAAAGGGGTAAATATCTATTCTATAGGGGAGTGTGAGCATATTTCAAGACAAAAACAATATCACCTACAATCAATGCCATACTTGTTTTGATCTTGACTTAATCACCCCCATCAATTTTAGCTAGGTGGTTAAAGTTTGTAAGGACAAAAGAAAAAAAAATTGGATACTCCTAGTTCTGCTGGGAAATTATTTTGTTGCTTAAGTTTGTTGGTTCTCTTGTTTCGTTCATTGTTTATCTCTCTCCACCTCTGGATGGGCTGAGGATTTACAAATGCTCAATGAATGAAGTGAAGTTTATACGGCGCAGCCGGATGTATACAAGGACACCCACCACCTCTCACAGATTCTGTGGAACTAATCATTGAGAATGGAATGAAACTTTGGAACCATTTGGAAAAAATACATTATCATTATTGCTCATTTAACCCTTCAGATGTTGTCTTGTCACAGGATAATCGTTAGACATGGTGTCCAATGTGAAAAGTATTATTGCCTAACCTAATTTAATATTTTGAGTTACACTTTATTTTGAATATGCCAAATTCCATATGTAAGTGCTCTATAGTTTGTTGATGATATATATATCTGTTGATAAGCAACTAATTGTGTAGGTTAGAGGTAGGGGTAACTTTACAATATGGTTTAGGGTAAAGGTTAAGGTTAGGTCTACCGTTAGGGCAATGGTTAAGGTTAAGATTAGGGTTAGAGTTAGTAAAGAGCTTGTTAAAATGTTGTTGATAGTCTGTAGATAATAAGTGAGCATCTACAGATACACTTTTGGACTCTCCAAATAAAGTGTTTGCATATTTTGTTTTTGATCTGCAGCTCGAAGTGCGCGGAGATGTGACCTCCAGGGCCCTGGACAACTTGATATCTCAGACTGAGTATGATCTATCTGTGACTCCCATCTACGATGATGGTCCTGGAAACTCCATGCTAAACACAGCCATCACAGGTACAGTTCAATAACAAAGTTTAAGACCGAGTAACCATGGGGATACACTGCATTTTCAGTACTGAAGGTTAGGCTGACCACTGTTGGGCCCTAGCTAGAGCGTTTATGATGTCATGCCCATCTTACCCATAGCATGTTCCTTTATTTTGTCTAGATGTTGTTCCTGCCCCTAGAAACCTGCGTTTCTCTGAGGTGGCCCAGACTAGCTTTAGGGCACACTGGGATCAAGGGGCACCTGACGTGGCCCTCTACCGTATCGGCTGGAAAACGAAGGGAGAAAGCAACTTTGAATCTGTAAGACAGCAATCTAGGTTGATGTTCTTAATGACATTATGGTTAGGAAGTGATGCCCACAGACATTTAAAAAACCCTATGGCGTTGTCTGTTCCAGGCCATCTTGAACAGTGATGTGACCGATCACTTGTTGGAGGATCTGGAACCAGACACAGTTTACGATGTGTCCGTCACAGCCATCTACCCAGACGAGTCTGAGAGCGAGGACCTGCTGGGCAACGAGAAAACCTGTAAGTTCATCGTCTAATCATAGCGCATCACAATCATTTAGGATAGTTTCCCAAGGTTGACCCTCAGGGCTGTTCAGATTATTTAATAAAAACTCTTTGTTTTTCCTGTTTCCCCGCATTAGTGCCCAAGGTCATCATCACACCTGGTGAGAACTTTGTTGTAATAACATAAGATAGACGCAGCACTCACAGAATGGAAACAAATCAACTACATTCAGTTATGCTCAAGGACTCACAATTCAGAATTCGGAAGGCGTTGTTGCGTGGACGTGTGTTTATCTTACTGTTCATGTCGTCCTGTTTGCCCCCAGCTCCAACCGGACCGCCCCAGAACCTGCAGGTGTTCAACGCCACCACCACCTCTCTGACAGTCAAGTGGGACCACGCTCCAGGTCGCGTCCAGACCTACAAGATCTCATTTGTCCCAACTGCTGGGGGCAAGAGCCTATCGGTAAGAATGGAAGCAGACCCAAGCAGGTGCATAGCAGCAGAGACATTTGGTGCTAACGTTACTGTTTAGTCCCAACTGCCCCCTGGATCTTCATAGGAAAGGAACATCCAACGTCATGGTGTCCAGGGAACTCATAGGACCTTTAGTTATTCAAAAGTCATTTGATTGGTTAATTTCAAACTGAGGGTGGACCTCACATGACATCGGAAATGTGCACATAAGCATAGTTTTCTCAGTTTTTAATCATATCTAACCATACACCTAACCTTAACCCTAACCTTAACCACACTGGAGTGTTAAAATGTAATCCCTGTGCTATATATATATATATATGTATATAAATCATATTTTTTAAAATTTTTTATTTAACCTTTATTTAGAGGTTAAATAAATAATTATAAGTCAAAATTAAACATAATGTGAGGTCCGCCTTCAGTTTTGAATCAACCAATCAAATGACTTTTGCCTCCAAGGCAGATCTGCTGGAGAACACGTTTCGATAACTAAAAGTCCTATGAGCGTCCATCTAGGTCGTGTAGGATGACATACAGCCACTTTGTTTGCATGATGGGGAGATAATGGGAGCATCCCTCCCCAGTGAAACAGCCGGACGGTCCAGTTGAATACGTACGACACATGCGAGCAGCATGCGGTTGACCCATAGAAATAGAATGGATAAAAAATCAATTGAGCTGCCTAGCGTGGTCATTCGGTTAGTACACAACAAAATGGCAATTGTTGTTAGTTGTCACGGTTGACAACACGCAAATCGGTTTAATGCAGAAGTTGGCCACTAGATCTTTGTAATGGAATGGCACACGTAAAAATGGCTGCTGCTCTGACCATTCTGCTACATTGATTTGAATTGGAATGGCCTTTCTATCCATTCTATTTCTATGGATTCACCAAATCCCCGGGAGATGATGAGCGGATCAGAATATTAATCATCGTCATTTGTTGGGTGCTTGTATGTCCTGTTTCACACGCATACGTGTGGACTGCAGGCATGTGTGAAATGGAAATGTGTTTTCTGTATATCCAACCCCCCCCCCGAGAACGGGCCCGCGTCCAGACGGATAAGCTGAGTGGAGGGGTTCAGCTGGTTTATGAGTGTATGGATTCAGGGAGGTCGTTGACGGCAGACAGTGTTTACAGCCCAACACAAAATGGACTACCCCTGCCTTTACTCCACTAAAGCTGGATATGTATGAGTTCAGTCAGACAGGCTTTTCTCATCAGACAAAATGTTTTGGACGTTAGAGTTCCTGTGTGTGGAAGGAGGAGGCACGAGCATGTCTCTTATCAGACGTCTCTAATGCTTAACAGACATATTTTGGACTTAAGGCTAGCTAGTGTTTTGTACATTTTTATATCCATTCACAATTTGCATTCTTAAGTGGGATGGATGGAATGTTTTGTGTTTATCAATTGTAGCTGGGACCTCTGTTCCACGACCGTTTCTCCATCTGTGAAATCACAAACCAAACGTTGAGGTATTGTTGGAATGCTAAAAGATAATGAGCAAAGCCCACTTAAAGCATTTCACCATGTATTGACTATTGAGAGACGAGGTGCATTATTTAATTTTTACATCAAATCTGTGTAGGAAATGGGAGATACTTGTGTACAAGACAACTTGTATTTAAGCCTACTGGCATTAAATGTTTTCCAATTGCTTGCTTATAGGTTTGCTCCACCCATTTATGAGAAGGCTGCCCGTGGTTAACATTGTGGAGAATTTAAACACAACTAGAAAAAAAGTCCTCACACCCGCACTCATGAACATTCAGCGTCTCCTGTGTCAACAACTAACCTATAATTGTCTCCTTAGGCAACTAATGCCACTGTAAGTGCTTTCGATAAAAATAGATTAGATAGATTTACGTTTTACTCATTATAATAACAACAGACCAAAATGCTTGCTGCATACTGAGGGAGAACTGTTGACAGTCACGGACACTGACAGATGTCATGAAGGAACGCAATCACAAAGAAGTGACTCTCTTCTGAGGACAAAATGTCTGAGAGAAAATATTTGATTTATTTGTAATCTTAAGAAACTATTCGTAGGATTTTTTGTTGTTGATCCAATAATGCAAATTGAGAAAGCACTTAGACCTTGTTGTCTTCTCTCCATACACATGGCGAACACGATTACACCACATCTAAATATCATCACTCTAACAGACCCAGGTCGGAGGGAAGAAGAACACTGTGCTTCTACCCAAGTTGACCCCTGACACTCCCTACTCCATCACCGTGGCAGCCATCTACGCAACTGGGGAAAGCAAGGACATCTCTGGCAATGGAAAGACCAGTGAGTACCGACATCACAGTGACTTCACAATGTCCTTCAACTTGTTTTCTTCCAGACTCTCAGCTGCACCTTCCTTTGGAGTTGCACTTTAGATGGTTGACGACGCTCAAAATACTCTATTTGTAAAACAATGATTAACACCAGAAACATGCTTTAAGGCAGGAAATTGCATCAATCAATCCAAACAGCCCTTTACTTAAAGTCACAGAAAGGAGATGAAAACATTAGCTCGATATTTTGATGAATAAGACAAAGAACAAGGACATTTCTCACAATTTCCAGACACAGCCATCTAGTGCAAAAAATATACTTATCCTCAAAACGATATCACAATAGGTAACTGTTTCTTTATTTTCTCAGACCACCAATGTCTTTGCCGAATAACCCATTAACAGCCAGAGCTTTGGATTCTTAATTAATATAACATAAAACCAATCCTCTGTTCTCTGTAGGGCCACTAGGCGGAGTCAGGAACCTCCAGGTCACTGACCCCACCACCAGCACCCTGAACGTCCAATGGCAGCCCGCCGAGGGCAACGTTCGCCAATACAGGGTCTACTACGCACCAACAGATGGATCAGGGACTGAGGATATGGTGGGTTGGACCAATCACTATTGAATCTTACCTTAACATACAAACAACTCCATCATCACATCCACTATCACACACCCATCCATTCACATCCATTTATCTTACTCACATCCAGTGTCACATCCATTATCCGAGGCTGTAATAAACTTAACATTCACACAATCAAAAACGAATGCAATAATTCTAATTTTTTCTCCTATTTTATCAGTTACTGAAAGAGATAAACAGCCATATAGCCTCTGACTCAGTCCTGTTTTTGGGATGTATTTACAGGAACAGGTTTCTGGAAGCACCACCCGCACTGTCCTGAGAAACCTGATGATGGACACCCTGTACACTGTCACCGTTGCCCCGGTCTACCAGGCTGGAGAGGGCCAACGCATGTCTGAGAATGGCAAGACTTGTAAGTCCCCATTCAGGTTAAACGTTAGCATGCTTCATGCTATCTAATACACAAAACCTGACTTAACTCTTAATCCAATGACAATCTGGATTTAAAAGGGACATTTTGTTGTTTAACACTGATCCACTGTAGAAGTACTCAACCCAAATCCATCTACTACTATTAGGTTCGCTCATGTACATATCTAAGCCAGCCAATGAAGCTCAGGAAAGTTTGATAAAAAAACAAATCATAACGGAAACTGTGGTGTGCTGCTAATCAATTAAAAGTCAGGTCTACCATGCAAATAAAATATATTTTTTCCAAGTTTACAATAAAAAATAAAATATATTCGACAATTATTCAATCCACAATTATGAGATATATAATCTCAGAGTTAGGATTTAGTTGGCTCATAATTGTCAAGCTGGCATATGTGTGTTGGTTTTCATACTCCTTATGCCAGTAAACACTTTTAATATGCCCAGAATATGTTCTAGTTATACTTGTTCTGAAATGTCCTTATAAAATAGGCCTTTTGCTTATATATTTGTAACTTCTGTTGTTTTTGCTTCTCATCAGTTTATACCTGGAATTCAATTCATTCACTGTTAGAATTATATAGAATTTAATGTTAAATTGAGTTTTTGACCGACCATCTATTTTTCAGTTTGTGCCACAACAAAAAAGCTTTTTTTCCTGTCAGCATGACAGCTGTCAGTGACTATAGAGGAAGAAAATCCTCTGTGTTGGCAACTTTATCACTAGCATTTTACAGTCCGGGAAAGAGTTTGTTGGTTGTAAACTTTGCTACTAGTGATGGTGGCACAGCAGGGAGGTAACAAACTATCAGTAATCTATTTACCCCATGGAAAGAATTAGGTGAGATTAATGGAGAATATAATATTAACTCTGCAGATTTCTATGTACTGGCTGTACTTAAAAAGGTCAATTTATGTCATTACTATCACTGTTAGCCTGTAGCCATAGTGAGTACTACTCCATGTCCCCTAAAAACCGTTGAAACAAACCACTAGGGCAGCAACGAATGATAGCTTTTAAGGTATATCAAAATTCTACAAATGCCTTATTTATTCTGAGTGGAATCTATATTCTGTATGGTTTATTTTGGCATCTTCCAAAGTGTTTTGTTTTTCATATTTCTGTTCTGAAAAAGGATTGATGTGGACTACTCATTGAAGATGTCTTTCAGGGTGATTTCATGGCCTTTCTATCTTTTGCTGTCTGGTCTCTAAGAAATGTTCACCATGTTTTCATCACCCTGACTTTATGAGGCGACAGTGCCGAGTGCTACAAAGTCTGGAAGCGTCTGCTTTAGTTTTAAAGGCTCTTTTCACAGAGGGCTTTGGACCTCTCTTGTCTTCTTTATAGCTTCCGTTAGCTAAGGACTGTAGTTTTGTTTATAAAAGGATAGTTCTGGATTTTGGCATTATACACCATTTAGCTCCAATGAAATTGGGACTATCAACAATACATACTGTAGTAAACGGGAAAAAACACTATATTAAAAACAGAATATGTAGTATTGGATAACATTTGCCACGTCAAAATGGATTGGCACCCTTGATAAAGATGAGGTAAACACTTGTAAAAAAACTGTAGATGATAAAAATTCCAAATTCTTCTTATTATTATAATTTCCCCAATTTTTCTCCCTTCCCAATTCCCCCTCTAATCTTGCTCCGCAACTCCTTGTACAGATCTGTCAGATTCTGTTCATCCAACCACATGTCACCCGAGCCACCAATTCTTTTCTCACTGTTCGGATCATGCACGGGATGATTATGTTCACCAACTATACTTCCACAATTGAATTTACAGGCGCCTGCTCTGAACACAAGGAGTCGCTGGAGAGCGACGTGGCAGGATAGATAATCGGACTTATCTAACCCAAATCCTGGGCAGCGCTGTGCCAACGTTTCACTGCCTTGTGCAAGAGGCCCGGGGAAAGTCAGAGAACCCAAGGCTGAAAAAAGGATTGAACCCATGACCATTGTGATGTAGACTGTCCTGTAATGCAGCGACTTAGCCCACTATGCCACGGGGACCCCAAAATAATATTATTTTAAACAGATTGTTAATAGAAAGACAATTTGTAAGTCTTTGTATAACAAGTAACCTATTGCATCTCCAAATGTTGTTGTTTTCAAAACTTCAGCAACCTCCTATTCTGAGAATAACAATGAACCCCCCCCGCCAAAATTGCAGAATAACTGGGAGGGATATTAGGCCATTCAGCCATAAATCATTTTTCCAGATCCTTGATTTCCTTGATCTTTTCTGAAATATTTCCTCTTTCTTTGAGCTGCAGTTAGCTAGGCACCAGAGCATGGAAAAATCTAATCCCGCTGTCTGTTCAGAGCAGAGTCTGTGTACCACTGACACCTCCAAATCTATGTATTTTTTGCTATAGTTTTAATAGTTGAGTCAACTGGTAAAAGTTACACAAATCCAGAGAAAACACTGAATTGTGATTTAAGGTAAAGCTTCCAGGTGTCTCATTCAGGAACCAACAAATCTTAAGTTGGACTGTAATTGATGCTTTCAGCTCCTGTTTGCTCACTCCTCACCCCCACTGCATTTCCTCTCCATTCATCCCACTCTCCTTCCCTACATCTCCACTCTCCTTCACAGTGCTGCGTTCTGCAGTAAGGAACATCCAGGTCTTTGGCCCCACCACCAACACGCTGAACGTACGCTGGGAGCCAGCCTCAGGCGACGTTTTGCAATACAGGGTTGTGTACGCTCCCCTGACCGGCACCAGGCCTTCTGAGTCGGTGAGTCACCACCAGGGATAACCACTGGGAATTACCACTCCCTAGGTCAGAGGTAAAATGTTAAGGTCTGTGGACTTGGGTGTGGGTAAAGGTGTCCCACCCCAATGCTATAATTATTCTTACAGATTGAAAGAACTAGAGGATTTGTGGAAGAAACAGAATGTGGCCTTATGGTGAACGTTGCTGTTTTCTAATCTGTCCATCCAACATGAACAGTTTCTTTTATTGGGGGTTGTGGTCTGTGCCCTTTTTTACCCTTAATTTGCATTTCTAACCTTACATGAAATTGTTTTGGGATGGTACTTTGGATTACATGGTCATTTAAGTTTAAGTAAGGGATAACAAAAATATTTTTAGCCTTTTTTATAAACACATACTGTATAGTATGTACCATTGCTAAAGTAATCAATAATGAAATTGTTAGTTAATTTCCTAAAGAAATCCTCTAAGTCTAACTAACTGGTTTATATGTTGCTCCAACAGTCTCACCTTTAGTTTTTTGGACTGGATAGGTTCAAAAACCATACACTGGCAAAATTCATATATAAAACTGGCTGTGAATGTCACACACATCCAACAAACTGTTTTCCACATTTCCTAGACTCCATCATAAGTTTACAGACATTTTTGTGACTTTTCCGATATCTTTTACTCTCATCAAACACCACATTCCACTTGAATTAGTCAATGCAATACATGAATGTTACATACTGTTGCAGGGGAAGTAAAGGAAAGCACTAATCAAGCACAGAGCTATTCATAACAAAGCTGATGATGTCACAGTGTCTCACAGGCAGTGTCTGGTTTAAGGCAGGATATTACATTATTACATTTTAGTCATTTTGGCAGATGCTCCTATCTAGTTTTAATTAATTATAACAGGGAATCCTGTCTGGGCTTTCCTACCCGCTAGCCATCTGGCTCAGCTGTTCCCACGTCTCCGGAGTTATAAAGGATGTATGATGAAGATACAGTGAGTACCCCACAAACAGAGTGCTGTCAGACAGTTGCAGTCTATCACTGGGACCCTTTACTTAGTTTAAAGTCATAGCATCATGTCAAACAGTGATGTGCTTTCATTTTATTGATAGCTGAATTAGTTTAGTTTAGAGTTACTCTGTACTGTTGCTTCTCTCTTCACATTATACAGTTTTTCAGATTTTACCACAGATGACCACCATTTGCATGAAAAGTTACCCACTCTATGTGGACAAATACATTGAAGTAGGAGATTTGTTCTGTGCATCATCACCATATAAGGAATGTTGCAACCATGTCACATTGGGTTTTCTTAAATCAAACATGTTGCCAAAGAACCCACATCCAGAGCATTGACCTGTGTAACGGGGAGACTCAAACAGTCCCATCAGAGACTCACAGAGATAGAGATAAACATATCGAGAATGACAGACTGGACCTTGGGGTCAGCATGAAGAAAGAACCCAGATGTTGTCGGAAAGGACTTCTGTATTTTTTGTAGGAAATGTGACACTAGTTGACTATGTCAGGGCAGGTAGATGATGAGATTAGAGAGGCAGGGTTACTCTGAGCTGATGTTATCTTAACAAGGGAGTGACCACTGGGACTCTAAAGCCGGATGGGTGAATTCAGGTCCAGACAAAACAAACAAGCATCCCCCAACCACAGCGGTCCACAGAGCCAGCCGCTGTAAGCTAACTGTCATCACATTACCTTAGTTGCTCCGTGTTTTTGGCCTGACTCTTGGTCTAGCCCTGAATCATTTCACATCAAAGGCCTGCTTGTCCGCCCCTGTTTGCCGAGCACCGAGTCGTGTCAACACAAGTGTTCCGTGTGAGCGAGTTGAAGTGAGGACGGGCTGTTGGAGATGTTACACTAACAGTCAGGTTGTCAGGTCGTCTGGGTAATCATAGTCACTTTCAGTGCTGCCAAGCAAACAGCGGCCGTCCAGGGCGACCTACGGACCGTGACTCAACATCCTGGCATTCTGTGGACGTCTTTGACTCTCTGTTCCCTCTGCCCCTGGTTAGGTCCTGGTTCCTGGGGCGTCCACTACCACTTTGTTGGAGCGGCTGGACCCAGAAACACCCTACAACGTGGGAGTGGTAGCCATCTATGCTGACGGAGAAGGGCCACAGGCCGAAGACACAGGAAAAACACGTAGGATGCTTCCTATAATATTAATAATCTCTATCTTCACAAAGTATCCGAGCGTATGGCCTTCATGAACACAGAGGAAGGCACACAGTGGCTGCTGATGTCGTGTTAACACTTATATTGGCCCTGTCCCAGTTCCCCGCAGTGGCCCTAGAAACATCCGGGTGTATGACCCCACCACCAGCTCCCTGACGGTCACATGGGAACACGCTGAAGGTCCGGTGCAGCAGTATAAAATCACCTACGCTCCCACTACTGGAGACCCGATAGAGGAGCATGTAAGCAACCACACCGTACAACAATACTTATTCCACATGTGGCCCAATGTGGGTGGCCAGGATTCTGATCGCTCCACTGCTGAATAATAATACAATGTTCCACCTGTGTGCTCCTCAGACTTTTGTTCTGAATAATAATACAATGTTCCACCTGTGTGCTCCTCAGACTTTTGTTCCTGGAAACATAAATAATGTCATACTGCCTAACCTGGACCCAGACACTCCTTATACAATCAATGTCCAGGCAATTTACCCTGACGGACCAGGAGGAGCTCTGGATGGCAACGGTCGCACAGGTAAGCCGGCAAATGCCTGGTCCTCTATTCAAGGCCATCAACAAACAGGCCTACACGCTTCTCCACAAACACACAGTCATTTGCAGATATTTACCATTAAGTCAGAGTCACGCATAACATAAGACTTGTTTATATTTCCCTGCATGTCTTTAATACATTAAAATGCCGTCTGGACAACGTTATTCAGCAGGAAATGACATCAGCACTTTCACAAATCAGTGCTATTTTGACCTTATTGTGTACAAATATTATTAAATGTTTTTGACTGTCCTGTGACTTTAAATGTGGGGGATAGTTAACATCAGAGGATTTGTAGAAACGCAGCCAATGACTATTGTCCTGATCCTGAACAATAGTCATAACTTGGCTTCATCTCCGTCTGCCTGTGTGAGCGAGAGTCTTTCTTCCTGGCTGTCCTCCAGCGGGAGATCAGACAGCGGAGCTCTGCACACTACACTTCAAAGCAACCCTTACATGACTGCAAAGTAGCTGTAACACATGTTGTTGTGTGTTTTTTAAAATGTAGTTTGTGTGTCCTTCTGCACAGTGGGCATGCTTGGGCCTCAGAACCTGAGGGTGTCCGATGAGTGGTACACGCGCTTTAGAGTGTCCTGGGACCCAGCGCCTTCCAAAGTGGTGGGCTACAAACTGCTCTACAAGCCTAAAGGTCAGATTTACATTAGGGTAAAAGAGCAAACGCTGTCAACTGGAGCAGCTAACAATTATGAAAGAAAGTCCTGCATGTATTTTGTAGATGTGCTTGCTTGCCTGCTATTTTAAGCCTGGAGTGTTTCTGTCCGGGCCTGCAGGTACTGATCAGTACATAGAGACGTTCGTTGGAGACGTAACCAGCTACCAACTGCAAAGTCTGCAGCCTGGAACTACCTATGACGTCAGCGTGACCGCTCAGTACGACGCCGGCCTCAGTGAAGCTCTCATTGGTGAAGGAACCACACGTAAGAGCCTTCTTAGGTTTGAGTGGTTGGTCAATTTTGTTATTCTTTGGTCGTTGGGTTGGCTGATTTATTTACTCTACCTGGCTTTCACAGTCTTCCTGAACGTCAGTGACCTGACAACCTACAATATTGGCTATGACAGTTTCTGCATGAGATGGACCCCTCACAGGGCTGCTACTTCCTACAGACTCAAAATAAACCCATTTAACCGTAAGTACTATACGTGGCTTTAGCCCATTGGATAGATATAGATACACATACAAACATACATACATACATACATTCATACATACATACGTACATACGTACATACGCACACACGCACGCACGCACGCACGCACGCTCGCACGCACACACACACACACACACACACACACACACACACACACACACACACACACACACACACACACACACACACACACACACACACACACGTACTATTGATGTAGATATATGTGTGAATAAACATGACCTGGCCTAACCTTGACTCCATTAGGGGACTGTATCTAGTAGCAGTACTTTTATTTTTTCGTATGGGAGGGTTACGGTTAAGGTTAGGGCATCTGGGGTCTATTAGGACCCTGATTTGAACTAGACAGTTAACCATGAGTGCTCCCAGGTTGTTGCTGTAAATAAGAATTGGTTATTAGTCAACTTACCTGGTTAAATACGGTAACAGTAAAATAAAGAAAAAAGAACACATTTTCTTTCCGATATAGAGAAAGTTGCCTTGCTATTACAAAGGTGTACTAGTTCATGGGAAATGGCATATCATTGTATATTATGTTCTATTTAATTCATACCCATGGATCCATCTGATTTACATTAATTCTCCGACGTGGGAGTATGGTAAGAGAAAAAAAAGAAAAGAAATGTTGGAATATTAAAGTCTGTTTACAGTTTGGTCGCCATTTTAGGTGGAAGCAGTCCACTCTGTACCACTCGGAGGTTTCCTGTTTCTTTGAAAGGGCGTCTGTTGTATAACACTAAATGTATTTGCTCGGTGCTAGCTCAGTCCAACCACTACTAACGGTAAATGGTTACCCTCTGTTTCCCCTCACAATAATGATAATGGATGATATTTATGTAGTTCTTTTTCCTGGTGCTTGCGGTGGCTTCCCAGGTGTAAAACATTTTTTCTGTTCATCAAAGTGCTTTGGGATGAATGAAGAATGCATTAAAGTGTCTGGAGATAAATTAACTACTTCCTCTGCTCTACAGCTTCTCACAGGGGAGCACAGGAAACCACCATCACAGGGTCTGAGAGCCAGTACTGCTGGAGCGGCCTGACCTCTGATGCTCTCTACAACGCCACCGTGTACACTCAGACCCCCAACATGGAGGGGCCCGGAGTCAGCGTCAAGGAGAAGACGCGTAAGAAACTGCACTAACCATCAGACCTGTAACATGTAACTTGTCACCAACGTCGTATTTACTGTATGCCAGCCTTTCACTTTCAGCCTTTGCAGGGGCTCACTTGGCATGCTAGCGAAGTTCAAGTGGTGCGTCTGTTTATGTTCTGGTCTTTGTTTCAGTTGTCAAGCCCACAGTGGCACCAACTCAGCCCCCTACCCCGCCGCCACCCCCCACCATCCCTGGTGCCATAGACGGTAAGGAGTGGATTGACGATAGATGCTACAAGCTGCTCCCATATGAGAACCTTTCATGGTTCCCAGAAGAACCCCTTTTTGCTTTCCAGTGAGAACCCTTTGTGATGACATGTAGAACTATTTCCACTGCGGAACCAAAAATAGTTATTCTGGGAACCATGAAAGGATTGTCCTTTTTTTTCCTGAGTGTAACACGCATGTACAGTAGAGGAAGAGCTCCTTCTAAGACTCCTGACACTGATGTTGCTGTGTCTGTGACCCAGTGTGTCGGGGAGCCAAGGCTGACCTGGTGTTCCTGATCGACGGCTCCTGGAGCATCGGTGACGAGAGCTTCGCTAAAGTCATCCAGTTTGTTTTCAACATGATCGGAGCCTTTGACGCCATCCACCCTAGCGGCATGCAGGTACATAGCCATGGCAAACACCCTGTCAGATTCAGCGCTATGCTTATTTTCTTCTCTTTTGTATTCTGTATGTCAGTGTGATATAGTTTTCCTCCCTCACTCTCATTCTCTTGTTGTCTGCAATTAGGTGTCCTTCGTGCAGTTCAGTGACAGTGCCAAGACAGAGTTCAAACTCAACACTTACCAAGACAAGGGAAAGGCATTGGCTGCACTGCAGCTTGTGCGCTACATGGGAGGAAACACCAAAACAGGTAGACCACTATCAGACAGGCACTCCCAGTTTGACAGGAAGATTTGGTTAATACTAGTAACAAGTACCTGATTTGGGTAACTAGTAACAAGTACCTGATTTGGGTAACTAGTAACAAGTACCTGATTTGGGTAACTAGTAACAAGTACCTGATTTGGGTAACTAGTAACAAGTACCTGATATGGGTAACTAGTAACAAGTACTTGATGTTCATCTAATGATCTCAATGTTCCAGGGTCTTCAACGTGCTGGTTGTATCTATAGGACTGATGTCTTTGTTCTTTGTACAGGTGCTGCTCTGAAGCACGTTGGTGAGAAGGTGTTCACCTCAGACAGCGGCATGAGGAAGCACGTGCCCAAAGTTCTGGTAGTCGTCACCGATGGTCGCTCTCAAGACGAGGTCAAGAAGAGCGCCTCGAATCTGATACAATCTGGTAGGCATTCAACTCTTCTGAAAGAGAGTAACATATTTATAGTGATGTTTTTGTCTATCTTATTGAACCTCACTTTAATAGTGCTTTTTGTGTGTTTACCTTTCCCAATGACTGGAGCTGTTTTGCGTTACATTGCTTACCTCAACTTCTGACAGGGTACAGTGTGTTTGTGGTGGGCGTGGCTGACGTTGACATGGCGGAGCTGAGGAACATTGCTAGCAAGCCAAGTGAAAGACACGTCTTTGTTGTGGATGACTATGACGCGTTCACCAAGATCCAGGACAACCTCATCACGTTCATATGTGAAACGGCCACATCCAGTAAGTTTTACCTCACAGTATTTGAAAACAGATGGGAAACCAGATTGACGTTTGATATCTGATTTTCTTCAGCCAATAAACCATTCATCATTTTACATTTGATGTCTCTCTCTCTCTTCAGCTTGTCCTTTGATCTACATCAATGGTTTCACCTCACCTGGTAAGTATATACTACACTTAGTACCGGTGTATTTGGAATAGTAACTGAAAATGACTGTTGACAATAAAAAAAGAGTCCTTTTCAATTCTTATAGAAAATAACAGGACTTTGTAGATTTTTTTATTGACGTTTTGTGATTGTGTAATTACCTGCTCTCTGTTCCGTGTTATTCAGGCTTTAGAATGCTTGAGGGCTTCAACATCACGGACAGAACGTTTGCTGCCATGAACGGCGTGTCCATGGAGCCTGGCTCCTTCAACAGCTTCATAGCCTACAGGATTCACAAAGACGCCTTTCTCTCTGTGCCCACAAAGTAAGTGAGTGTGAATTTGTGGGCTGTTTCCGTTGCACGCTGCGTGCTCCTGTCTTGCATCCTGAAGAACTGGCCAGCCTGCACCATTCTTTCCTATGATCTTCAAAGACTTATCTTGGCAACCTTCCTTGAAGTGCCCATCACACAGAGCCGAGTCCCGATTTAGAGCCCTGCACCGGCGTGGCTTGTTCATGTAGCTTGGAGAATATGAGGTGAAAGTATGAGAAACTGATTTGGGTTCGAGTATTCTTCTCCCAAGTTCAGGCTCTTCCACATGTCATGGGGCGAGCGACCAAAGCAGCCAAGTTGATTGCCAGCACTTTATTGAGCGCATTATATTGTCTTCAGGCAGTTGCTGAGCTGCTCAAGAACTCTGCTGCAACCTCTTAAGCAGGAAACTGCCTTTGTTCATTTCTCTATTATGGTTCGTCTTTGTGTGTAGGTAAGGCATCGACTCAGTGTGCACAAATGGAAACACTTTCCGCAGTAAAGGACAGAGAACACTTTCAATATGTCAGTAATTTATTCAAGGCTAGCGTAGATCTGGCAAACATTTATTGTGTTTTTTCTTTCTGTGGTCTTCCTCCTGGAAGCGTTTCATCCTGGCTAAAGTCGCTGTAGATTATATTTGGATATATCGTTCCAAACAAGCCATAGTGGTTTTGCTCATAGTCTTATGATATCTGATGGCCTATAAAGTCTAGATGAGTGCCGTATGAAAGCGCACAGAAGAAATTCCCATTAATATTCACCTCCACCACAAGACCTTTACATTGTGTTCCTTCTGTTCTCAGGGATATGCACCCAGAGGGTCTTCCACCATCCTACACCATTATTCTGCTCTTCCGTCTCCTCCCTGACACCCCCACCGAGGCTTTTGATATCTGGCAAATTGCAGATGGCAGCAACAACCCTGAAGTCGGTGTCACCGTCAACCGTACGTCCCCGTCTGGTTTTGTTTCTGATTCCCCCAGACACAGCGTCCAATAACAGTTGTTAAAAAACGTAGACCAGAGCGCTTGCGTTCCAGCGTCTTTTAGATCAAGAATTGTACCACGTGTTCACTTACTACAAACAGCCTCACTTGTCCAAAGGTGTTAACGTCTACCCAGTAGCCTTCTCCCTATCTCTGCTTCCGTGTAAATTGTGTGACTTCTGCCTGTAACGCATAGTCAGCAAGCCATCTGAATCCACCAATCCCTCATTTCAGCATCCAGCAAAACACTCACATTCTACAACAAAGACACCAGAGGAGAGATTCAAAGAGCCACATTTAAGGAGGATCAAGTGAAGAGAATTTTCCATGGGAGCTTCCACAAGGTAATCACTATTTCACTTTAATAAGAATTGTTTGTGGACCATATGGTGACACTAAAACCTGGCAAAGGAGCCACATATCTTGGCCTATTTTTCAGTTTTTCTCTCTTCAGAACCTAAAGATAAGCAATCTTTTTGGAAAATCGCTTAGATTACACGTTTTGATATGTTTTGAGAAGTAATTACCCGGTCTGAAGAGTTTAATCTTGATATGGCCCCATCTATGAAATGTGTTTGTTACTACAGTCTTTGGTCAGTTATTTATTTTTCAAAAGTTTTTGTGGATTAGTGTTATACCCATAGAAATGGAAGGATTAGAAAAGCCATTCCAATTCAAATCAATGTAGCAGAATGATCAGAGCTGCAGCAATTTTTACGTGTACCATCCATTGCAAAGATCTTGAGGCCTACTTCCGCATTAAACTGATTCGCGTTTTCTCACCGTGACAACTAACAACAATCGCCATTTTGTTGTGTACTAATCGAATGACCACGCCAAGCAGCTCAATGGCCTTTCTATCCATTCTATTTTTATGGTTATACCTCACATCCTGAAGGGAAAAGCTCGGGATAATCAGCACCAAGACTAAGGTCTAGCAAGGACCGTGTTACCTACCTTGCAAGAATTGGCAGTGAGCAATCTAACAATATTCTGATGTGATTCCGCATTTGCATTAACTTTGTTTTCTGAGAGTGAAGACAGTTATTTTGATGAATGATTTGAAGGGACTATAAATATTTTTCTAAAGGTTGAAAGAGACTTTGGTGTCCCGTTGTGAATTTGGATATTGCTCAAACCTTTATAATTAGCATAGTGAGTGCAGGCGAGAATCCAGAACCATGCAGAGTAGGGGGCCGTCATTGGATCAGTGTTTGATTTGGTTTACTTCATTTACTATGTATCTAGATATAGGGTTAGAGAAAATTACATGTCACACTTTTGGACTGCCAAACAGAATGACTGCTGCATGCACCTATGTTTTTACATGCAGTATGTCTGTGAATAAAATGTGTTTTCTGTCAGAGAATTTGTTGTAAATTATAAACATGCCATTTTTGCAGCTGGGGAAATAAATTAGTTATTTACCAAAAATTTCTTAAAGCCCAAAGAGACTGACAAATATCTGTAAACATGAATGAAGTTATTTCTTCCTAGATTTATTTCCCTGCTTCTAAATGTTGCTTGACATTGGCGTCCAATTGCTCTTTTATGTTAAAAGTATAGTCTCAGTGAGGGTCCTACTAACACAGCTACAAGCTGAAAACATCAATCACTCTAGACTTCGCAACTCTGTTAAAACAACACTAATGATGATGATCGTGCAACTCTCATTTTAAAAAGACAGTTATTGCTTTGAATGATTGTCAGTGGCTTACGCTCCAAGTTTGACATGTGTGATACAGTGTTGATGCCACATTCTGGTTCACTCAAATCCACAGCAGGAGTAGAGCAGCAGACATGGACATCAATCACTAGGCCCAATTCAAAGCAGAGAAGAATGTAGAACAAGCTCAGCTTTCACAGTATGAAAGGGGTTTCAACAATGAACATACGGAATGAATGTTCCATTAGATGAAGAACGTGCCTACTGTTTCTAATGGATTTGAAGAATGTTTCAGACATCACATTTATTTAAGGGAAACAACATGCATCCATTGCAACCTGCTCCTAATATATAAAAAGTAATTTAATTATTTTTCATCATTAAATAATGAAGACTTTTCTCATTTAAGTTACTTTGTTGTAGCATCAGATGTTCATCCTGAAGTCACTCTAAACATTTTGAAGTTATGAGGGAGAATCATTAAACCTTATAACCTCAAGTTACTATAGATTCAGTCAAACCGCTAAGCAACAATGCTAATTACAGCACAGCAAAATCACCAGTGTTAAATCAACTCTAAAAGTGTTAAATTAACCCTGTGTTTAAATCAACAGAGTGTTGATTTAAGGACATTTTATGACTGGAACACTGGAAAATGTATGTAACCATTGACATCAGTGACATCATCAGAGCCCCCGTTCGATGTGTGTATATTTCATCTTCCTGGGGCATTTGTGTTGCCTGCAGTCTGAGTGTTGTCTCAGAGGCTAGTTTGTGGTAGTGCAGTTACTGCTCAGAGGGAAAAAGCATGTTACAGTGGTCTGCTTACCTGCTTATTTGCTGCTGTGGTGTTTGTTTTTAATGTAGTCTGCTACTTCATGTGGCTGCGTGTGTCTTCAGAATGTGCCCTGTGGTATCCCAACCATTCATCTACTGTGTGTGTGTGGTTTGGACTGACTACAATGTGTGGCATTGAACCCTTCCTAAACTGACCCATGTGCCAAGCGCAGGCAGATTTATATAAATGTACAGTAACGGAGTGCAGGCAGATTTATATAAATGTACAGTAACGGAACGCAGTCAGATTTATATAAATGTTCAGTAAGGAGTGCAGGCAGATTTATATAAATGTACAGTAACGGAGTGCAGGCAGATTTATATAAATGTACAGTAACGGAACGCAGTCAGATTTATATAAATGTTCAGTAAGGAGTGCAGGCAGATTTATATAAATGTACAGTAACGGAGTGCAGGCAGATTTATATAAATGTACAGTAACGGAGTGCAGGCAGATTTATATAGATGTACAGTAACAGAGCGCAGTCAGATTTATATAAATGTACAGTAACGGAGTTCAGGCAGATTTACCTCTGCTTTCACCTTGGGCCAGTGAATCATCAAAGAATCAACTAGGATGGAGATGTCATGCTATCCTTTCCGGCAGAATGTGGGAAAGCTCTTAATGCTAGCTGTGGCTGACGCTAGCTCTCTTTAAGCCACCAGGGATTCTCTCCCCATACTGCAGGCTGTAAAGCTTAGAGGGGCTTTCGGTGAGGGGAAGCTTTTATCACAGGCAGAGAACGTTCCATCAGAAGAAGAGTGGGGGACCGTTTTTCATCACCGTGTATCATTGTGGGTTTTTGTGTTCGGTTGCGATTGAGTTGAAATATGATTGTCTTTAGTAATTTTCATCCTACTTGGGTGTATTCAACACTCCCACTCTTCAGGTTCCCTGTTTTTCGAGCTCTACAAATGCAGCTATTATACTCTGAAAGGATCCATGCTCCCTCAAACTTTCCATTCAGGGATTGGGCGGGTTGGTTAGTTGGGTTTTGCCAGTATTTGCAAGTACTAATGGAGAATGTGTGAGAGAGAGCCCTCCATAGTACACAGGCAGTTGAAACCTTTGGTCTTTGATCAATCTAGAGCTGGTACAGTACTTTGCCATACCTCTGACTGTACTCTTTGTAATCTCATCATTTTACATTTACATTTTAGTCATTAAGCTGACACTCTTATCTAGGAGCAACTTACAATGAATACAGAGACACCCCCCCCTAGAGCAACATAGGGTAAAGTGCCTTGCTCAAGGTCACAAAGCCATTTGTACAGTTGGGAATCAAACCAGCAACCTTGCGACTAGAAGTCTGACTCCCTAACCAATGAATCATCTGATACCTATAATTTGAGTGTTTTCTCTGCTCTTTAAGGTCTTAAATTCCATGAGGTGGCCAAGCAGAATGTAATGGCACATGCAATCATTCTAGCAACAGAGCAAGCCATTCTAAAACTAAATGGTGACTTAAAAACAAGGCTGCTTAAGATACTTTGTGAAAGACTGAATATGGAAATATTATGGGTCTCCTAGACTGGACCTCAGAGCCATGATGTCTGGGATGATGTTGCTACAGTGGTGTAAAGTTCATGAAGTAGGTCATGATGGAAATCTACATCTGATCTCATAGGATCTGGTGGTTTTGGATCTGCTTGGGTTTTCCTCATCGGTGTCAGATTAAAGCTGTCTGTGTTCTTATTTTAGAGCATGATTCATTGATTTTGGTTCATTGACTATAAATGGTTAAGATTAATTGATTGTCATCTATTGATTGTATATCAGTAGCTTTCTGTGTTCTGTACCTTCCCTTCAGTCTATTTAAGCTAATATCATTTATTGTTGATGTTACATCACTGAATTTATTGCTTGTAATTGCTCATTTTCCAGTATACAAATTATTTGTGGTTTATAATGTAACATAAAGTATGCATTATTTGCAATTTTAGCATATCATTAAGCTTTATTTTAGTAAACCCACAAGTGCATCATGGGATGCGTGTCCAAGACAGGATCCTGATGTATATTATCAGACCCCCTCTTGTGGTCGACCAGATAACGTGTTCTGTTGCCAATGTCGTTCAGTGTAATTTTGTAAGTGGTTGCCAAGTGCGGTTGGTATTGCTCTATAGGACAGTAAGGTTATTCTGTTTTGTCTGTCAGGGGGAACGCTTTTCAGATCTTTCAGCAGAAAAATGCAACTGTAGAGGAAAGTATAGGAAGCGTAGCACTTCTGATGGTACCACAAACTATATCATTTCAAGATGTGGTTGGACATTTTGGAAAGGGAATGTTGATAAATGGTACATACACTGACAGTTGTGTATTCTTTCATGTATGTCCTATAGATAATGTAGCTGTTTCTTTTTCGACATTCAATTAATCAGTGCAAGTGACTGACACAAACTTTCCTTCAAGAAACCTGCATCTGGAATGTTCTTTTCTGATATCTGTAATTAACTTCATTATAAGCAAATAAGACCAAATGAAATATGTTACTAGTGGTGATTTAGTAAAGTACAGTATCAATATCGTCTTCGTAAACATCAGAAGACGTCTGGGGTTTTTGTTTCCACATGGTTTCAACTGGGTTTTAGTTTATAGTACCGGGCTGCTATTATTTCAAAGGGCAAACATGCTTTCCATGAAAGACTGAGGCCCGCTTTTATAACACTGAGCGCGCTCAGTACTCTCTGCCACGCTATCATGTCTAGACATTGTTGTAGTTCATATTAAGAACATTAGCGTGGTCTTAACTACTAACACTCCCATCCTTTTCTTACAGCTTCATATCAGTGTTTCACCAGAGAAGGTCAAACTGAACGTAGACTGCCAGGAAGTGGCAGAGAAACCCATCAAAGAAGCCAGAAACACCTCCAAGGATGGCTATGAGGTACTGGGCAAGATGGCCAAGTCAGCAGGGGCTAAGAAGGAGTCAGCTACGGTAAGTTAAACAGTTACAACACCCTCTTACTCACACATGTACACGCCGTTTACGCCAACCCAAGATTTGCACAGATTTCTTGACACGATGCTCTTCACGTGTCGACACTTTTTTCTTCAGCGCTAACAACTCACACTAACTGTTCGAGGGATGAAAGATGCTCTCATGTCATCTGTCTTCTATCTCTACGTGGATGCCGGTCCACGTCTGGAGCCACGATGTTTCCCGAGTCCTGCATGCTGGAGCTCAATGGAAGCCATGTGTGACACCCATCTGGCCCCTAACTCGTCTCTCGTCTCTCTGTTTTGTAGTTCCAGCTGCAGATGTTCGATATTGTGTGCAGCTTAAGTTGGACCAGCAGAGACAAATGCTGTGATCTCCCAGCCACGGTAAGAGCAGCTTGGCCGTAGGTGGTGTTCTTTAAGGCCTCATACCTGTACAGTACTATTAAGCCTTGGCACACTTACTCATCCTGTACTTAATTTACCGTAGATCATTGAGCATTTTTGTTTAAGTTTAAGACACCCATTTCATATTGACATGTATGTTATTTTGGTGTTTAAATGACATTCCTCATGTCCTAAGAGTACAAGAGTACAGGTTCAGTATTGTCATTATCCCCCAATACATGCTGGTAAAGAGTTTTACAACCTTATGCTGACCTGAAGAGGTATATTCTATTCCTCTTTAATTGCTGTAGTCTCAATAGAGATTTGCAATCCCAATCGCAGCAAAACAACTGTCTCTTTGATCATATGTTAGACAGAGGAAGTCTTTGTACTCATCTATGGTATGTTTATTACCGGATACATGTGCATTTACTTGACTACATCCAATTACCCATCCTTCTCAGTGTAATTTTCATAATATTAATACATCATCTTCAGTGAAGGCCGTGTGTTTTCAGTTTTCAAAGAGTACTTGTGTGTAGGCCATTAACCCCCCTATGATGTCACTCACATAGGATCCACCTTATTATAGAAATACTTGTACATAGAAATGTTCAGGTTGGAACCTTGTTTCATCACATACACCTATTTGCAATTCTTATATTTTGTATGCAATCAGAAACACCCATACATTGTCAAGAGATGCCCAATGCAGTACAAACTACTTTGGTAAATGGTAAATGCATTTATATAGCGCATTTTACACTACCTCACATTCACCCATCCATTCACACATTCACACAACGATGGTGGTGTCAGCCATGCAAGGCGCCAGCCAGCTCGTCGGGAGCAACTGGGGTTAGGTGTCTTGCTCTCGGACACCTCGACACTTGGTCAGGAGGACCCGGGGATCGAACCACCAACCTTTCGTTTGCTAGACAACCTACTTGACCCACTGAGCAACTGCCGCCCCCCAAACTACTTTGCCATATTATACTAGCGTTTTTAAAAATGTTTATTTTCTTTGTGCCTCTCCAACCTCTTTTCTTGCTTTCTCCATTGCAGAGAGATGAGCTCAAGTGCCCGGCACTTCCCCACGCGTGCACGTGTGCACAGGACAGCGTTGGTCCCCCAGGACCGGCCGGCCCCTCGGTAAAGACATCGATTTCCCCTACAACTCTTGTAATCTCTTTCAGAACAGTTGTGATGATGATGAAACCATTCCCAGTCCCTTCTTTGATCACGATATGGACTAGTGTTTCAAGGGTATTGTTCTGCTGCTGTAGATATTAAGCGTGTGGATATTACCATCGGGATCCTCCTCCTGTATCTGTTATTCTCATGGAAACCAAAGTGATGTGGGTGAGAAGAATGTTGTGCCATGAGGTGTGGGCTGTCAGACTTTAGGGATGTGTCAGAAAAATAAATGCTTGTCGGAAAAAGAGGAGCCCGGAATGTTTTTTGCTTCGCGTTGCGAACTGACTAAGCCCCTGTGTGGATTCCTGACACTTTGGGTACCAGGTCTGAATCTAGCTCATGCTGTGGTGATAACAATCCCATTCTGCTGTATGTTCCCAGGGCGGACCAGGCACTAAAGGACCCAGAGGGGAGAGAGGTGACTCCGGTCCCGCTGTAAGTAAATATATGGCGTCTTTATCAAGGTATTTCGCCAGCACTTGGATCTGCGGAGATGAACGAACACTCACAGGATATTATACTGTTGTTATTAGGGTCTGGGCCTGAATCTGTGAATCAAGCCATTTCCCACTGAGCTAACTGGGCTCCATTCCAAAGCATAGATCATTTACAGTAAAGTTGACTTCAGCCCAGTGCAGCAGTGAAGTTACCAGTGCACGGTACACTTCACTATTAGCATTCCCCATTAGACAAAGCAGATTGTTCACATCTGATCTCACTTATTGAATGCCTACTGTGTATAATTCAGATGGATTGTACAGTTTTTTTCCCCTCAGCTTGATTTGAGGTTTTTATTATTTCAAGGCTGCTACAGTATAGAGAGGCCTACATGAGATATGGTGTAAATGGCTAAATAATAGCATGACTATGTTTAATTTATTTTTCTTCTGGTGCTGCCGTAGGGACCCATGGGACCCCGTGGAGAACAAGGACCCCCAGGACAATCCGGGCCTCCAGGTCCACAAGGTCCTAATGGCTTGTCTATTCCTGGAGAACCGGTAAGGAACCCTGGCCCCCCACCATGCTCTTACATCAGGAAATGTTTATCAGGCCGTTGCGCTAGTGTTCACAGGACGATAGTTGACAACACAGGATTATATTAAAACCCCTGTGATCGTCACTGGCGCTAGCGTAGGGCTGAAGTGTTTTGTAGAATTTACTGTATCCTGGGGGCCTCCCTGTCTTACGTTTTGTAGAATTTACAGTAAGGCAGTCTCCCTGACGTATGATTTACACACGCAATCACTTGCTGTTTATTTCAACCCAGGTTTTCCTCCTAGAAAGCCTCCTTCATGTAGGATGTAAATTCACACTCAGTGTCAAGCTAAGTGACAAGTAGAAAGAGCATTTGGAGACTCCTTCGTACTCCAGCTATAAACCTCGTCTTCCCCTCCTCTTCTAAGGGCCGCCCCGGACCAAAGGGAGATTCCGGAGACCCGGGTTTGCCTGGGCGGCAAGTGAGTACAGCTTTCTTTTTCATTAGCTGTGGTTTTGAACAGGAAACTTGAGATACTCCACAGAGTGAAACAGCGCTACCGAAGCCTGGAATCCATCCACATGGCACTGCTAAAACCACATTCAGAGTGGGAGGTAGACCGTACATCTCCAGAGAGGGTATACACTCAAATCAACTTAGTGATGGACAACCACTGGAAAGCTAGTGGTGCTGTTAAGATATTATCGTGCACAGAATGGTCTTGGCAATGGGAGTGGAGAATTAATTTGAACTGTTCATGTTCCACTACTGTCCTACAAACACACATTCAGAACCCAAACGTCATGGCCAAGAATAGAATATTGTAAACTTTTTATTCAAATTCCAATAGCTTGGAAAGAAAGTGATGTAAAATCAAATATCCTTGACATGTGAACAGTATTCCCCTAAGGCTGCTAATTACTTTTCATGTGTTTATAAAAACGTTTGTGTTTTTATGGAGTTGAACTGAGACCAATGTCTCTTTTATAGATTTGAAGAATCCCTGACACATAAAGGAGACCATAAGATATTGTTCTCAAAGTGTATTGGAAGATTTGGATCCTATATAGCCTCAAAGAGAGCGTCTGGTCTGGAGACATGTAACTAAGTATTAGAAGTCAAACATGGGCTCACCTATTTTTTTCTTGGAGAATATTCTTTTTACATTGAATTGATGTCTTACCCTTTTGTAAAGACAACCCAACCCTAAGACAGTCATAATTGATTTGGAATTAGACCTGGTCAACCACACATCCCCCACTAAGAGCTGAAATTCTCATTACGGTAGCCTTGAGCTGAATTCTCTAAGACCTCTGGATTCCCATGTTTGGAGGAATTGTTCTGGAATGGCTATAATGAGCATACTTTAGCAAAGGAACATTCATCCCACCAAGGACAACTTTGTACATGTACTGCAAGCCTGCCCTGAGCTCTTCTGTGTGGTTGTAATAATACTTAGGAATAATGTCAGTGACAATCCCTCATCGCTTTAAGATGATTATAGCAGCCTTGGCTGTGGAAAGCTCCTACAGTCAACGTGCGTACATTTCAACAGCCAACACAAATATCATCATGTGCTGGCACTAAGATGCATCTGTGGTGTATCGAGTTCTCATCGATTCACATGTAAACTAAAGAGCTGTTATTACAGAAGAAAACAAGAGTCATTGGTTGCAATATGGAACTGCAATTGTGGACAGTTTGAGCCAAGTCTGATGTATGTGTTGTTATTACTAGTTATCAGAATGTGGTTGTGTTTTGTTGCCGCAGGGACCTGCTGGAGTTGCGGGGCCCATGGGTCCTGTCGGACCGGCTGGATCCAGGGTAAGAGCTGCATGTCTGTGTCCAGGCCCGGTTGAAAGGTCATCCATCTAGCTAACACCTACTTAAGCACGTGCACATGTGGGCTGTGTTATTGTTTCACTTTTGTGTGCTGATGTTGTTCTGTCGCTTCTTAGCAATGTTGCAACTCATGTCAGATGAAGTCACTCAGCTCTATTGGACCGGTGGATTTAAATATCCTACAAAGTTTGAATGCTAGGGAGATTAGAGGCCCTAGTTTATTTCAGTCTATCCTAATAGTCCCATCTCTTGGAAGCATGGCCATGTTTGCTGCATAAATCATAGACATACAGTAGACATACAGTAGACATACAGTAGACATACAGTAGACATACAGTAGACATACAGTAGACATACAGTTCATGCAAACATAATGTGTAAACAACAAATGCTTATAACCACAAGTTCAAAACAACTGCTGCCGCAATGGCACATATTTTGAATGACTTCTATTGTATTCCTTTTTGTGATTGGCTAACAAATGTGCTCTTCCCAGGGACCTCCGGGGACAGAAGGGCCACCGGGACCCAGAGGACAAACAGGAGCAATGGTATGTCAGTAAGGGTCTTAACGGCTTCCTGCTAATGTAAACTTCCAGTCCATAGCTAACCTGCAGAACGCGGTCAAAACACACAAAAAACGTTCTCCGTCAGCCAGTGATGATGATACCCGTTCTCTGTGCTGTGATTGACTCCTGACTCTAGTTAATTACCACACCATGCCAAGAGGCAGCAAGCAAGCACCACTCAGGCCGATCTGAAGATCATTAAGGACAAAATAATGGCACAAATGTCTGGCTGCACAGCAGGGAATTAACTGTATGCAACTAAGCTAAACAAAAAAGGAGAAAATGACCAAACATGCACAAAAACCGCAGTCAGATTCACCTGGAATCTCTTCCTTTTAGGTCCACATCTAGGACACTTGTGGTGGCAGGGGCATAGCCAGGATGTCTGGGCCCAAAACCTGCACGGGCCCGCAGATATGATCAATTATACCTCATTTCTATTCCAGGGCCCTGTCAGGGCCCCCTGAACCATAAACGTCACCCCCTTTACTACACTCCTGCTTGGCAGAATCAGTAACAGCCTCCTACAAGGCCAGTCTTGAACAACCTCTGTTCACACCGCAATCCACATCCTTTCTGAAACCAGGGCAGGTCTTTAAGTCTTCTTGGCACAACAGATCATTGACTTTGGACGTACATCTTAGTATACTATAGGGCTGGGACTTATTATACAGCAAGCTAATTAGCTTACGGAGACAAGGAGCGGTTGTTATGTTTACTACTTGGTAACTACAATGATGTAACAATAACAGAGTGGATTTTACATGTGCATTTTAAGACATTTAGCAGATGCTCTCATCCAGAGAATCTTACAGTACGTACAGGTACGTACAGGCACATCCTCTGGAGCAAATTATGGTGAAGTGCCTTGCTCAAGGAAATAACATCTTGCCCACTCATGTATTGAATCAGAAACCTTCTGACTACAGTTTTGGCTCTCTAACCACTGAACCCTTATTTTATCATCATTCAGGGAGCTCCAGGATCTCCAGGATCTCCAGGGAACCCAGGAAGCCAAGGAAAGCAAGGAGACACAGGAAACCCAGTATGTACAAAATACACTGATGGAAACCCAGTATGTACAAAATACACTGATAGAAACCCAGTAT
>JACXGM010000022.1:57668-98994 GCA_016801145.1 Umbra pygmaea
GAAACCCAGTATGTACAAAATACACTGATGGAAACCCAGTAGGTACAAAATACACTGCTGGAACCCTAGTATGTACAACAGGGGTCACCAACCCTGTTCCTGGAGAGCTAACATCCTGTAGGTTTTCACTTCAACTGGATAAAATGTAGCTTCATTCAGCTCATCATCCAGCTAACTAGTAGAATCAGGTGTGCTAAATTGGGGCTAAAGTGAAAACAGTCTGGATGGTAGATCTCCAGGAACAGGGTTGGTGACCCCTGATGTAAAAAATACAAGTGGGCATGAACTGATGGTATGTGTTATCATTGACCCAGTAAACAAGAGTCAAGAGTCTTTAGTCAGATCATGTACAGGATGATTACATTCACCGACTTCCACGATTGAATATACAGGTGCCCAATCTGAACACAAGGAGTCGCTGAGGAGCGACGAGGCAGGCTAGATAATCTGATTTATCTAACACTAATCCCGGGCAGCGCTATGCCAATTTGCGCTGCCTTGTTCTAGGGGTCTAGGAAAGCCGGAGAACCCGTTGTCAGGCTTGAACCACTGACTATCATGACGTAGACTGTCCTGCAATGCAGCGAACCACTACACCATACAGACCCACCACAATGTTATTGTTGATATTGAGAAAGTCTTTGTTTTCTCTTTCTTAGGGATTGGCTGGTATAAAAGGAGAGAAGGGAGAGAGGGTATGTACTATATAATAAAAACTTATTTTAATAACATTACTTCATGACTTTCAGAATAGCTGAACAGTCTCATTAATCTGTCTTCATCTACCAGGGAGACTTTGCATCTCAAAATCTAATGCGGTCCATTGCCAGACAAGTTTGCGAGCAGCTTGTGAACAGTAAGTTCCTATTAAGTCTTTCATAAAACAGCATTGGGCAGGTGCACAAAACAATTCTTATCTGACACCATATGTGTTCTATCCCCTCAGGTCAAATGAGCAGAATTGATAATATGATCAACCAGATCCCCAGTGGTTACCAAACCAACACGGCGGGTCCAGCTGGCCCACCTGGCCCCCCCGGCGACACAGGCCCTCGCGGAGAATCTGGACAGCCTGGGCGAAACGGTTTCCCCGGAAACCCTGGCGTCCCTGGAAACCAAGGGGAAAGAGGTGTGAGAGGCGGAGCTGTCTGCTTTGTTCTTTTTTTCTACGGCCAAATTATTTACAACTGATTAGAGATTCATAACTTGAGCCCCCTGAATGCATGCGAACATTGACCAGTGGTGCTTATTCAACTCAACTCAGCTTTATTTATATAGCACTATTAACACCACAAGTGCAACCAACGTGTTGTACAGAAAAATATAAAATAAAAACATAAGAAACCTAAAAGCAGTACAAACATGCACAGCTTACAAAACTTTTTCAAAGTTTATTGGTAATTATTGGCTCTGCATTGTCCCTAACATTAACCAGGGTTAGGGGAGGCAGTGGAGCTAAGTTACTAGATTAAATATTACAGCTCACATGGTAAAAAAAGATGTTGTTCTTTCACTTACCAAGACAGTGGGTGTGTCATTCAAGACGTCTTGAGCTGGGTGCCTTAGCACTTTGCTCAGAAACCAGCCCAGCCCATTGGCTTACAGTGAATAATTTCCCCTCAACACACATTTCTACTGGGCTGTTTGCAAAGCCCTAGGTGGGATCTTTTGAATTATTATTGTGCGCTACATCCGGAGGTCATGTGGAATTCGTGAGAGACCCGCAAGTTTACGCACTACAATCGTCTCTTGCCCGAGCTCGGCTCGAGCGGATTCAGAAAATGTTGCTGAAATCGAAATCCATCATTGTGTAAAACTCCTCTAATTTAGAGACCAATCTACTGTATTGTCTCCCCTCTTGCAAAAACATCTAATAACAGTTTTGATTACAACCAATTGTCCATAGCCTAATCTAGTCTAATAGCATAGGGATAAAGTTGAAACATGACATCATGTTAAGATATGGTCATCTGCCATCAGACCTCACTTCAATGTATTTGATTCATGCAACAATTTTCTCCTTCCCTAAAAAGTCTCATTTGTATTTTCCACAACATTTTCTGTTAGGTAGACATGGCGTTATTCACTGCTAATGAACCATTCCCTGTCCGATTGTTGTTGCAGGAATACCAGGTGAGAAGGGAGAGAGAGGGTCACCTGGAGTAGGCCAGCGAGGAACCAGAGGGCTAAGTGGGCCGCCTGGTAAGATCTCGACCATCACTTTTATCTTACAAAACCTTTAGCATGTACAAAATAATATTTAATTTCGCTCAGTCAAAGGCCTTCTAAACCCCGGAGGGATATTCGGCTCATACACTTATATTTCCACATACTCTACTGTTAAGTGTTGTCTTCCGCAGCTGGACTGTGTTACCATTCATTACTTCCTGATCTACAGTTCTAAACCCGTTACACCAGAGCAGCCATTTTGTTCTGCGTCTGAGACTTGGATATCTCTTTGTGACTTTTACAACATCTCCCAGTGCATTCTAAATTACAGACCCGTGGAACAAACCAAGATTTATTGATATGTCCCATAAACTTTTTTTCTGGCAGCTGTGCTTTTTATACTCTTAGCGAAGTGTAAACTTTATTCCCAGCAAAACACTTCTCTTTTCTACAGAAATGTTGTTCTACTAGACTTGAGTCAAGTCAGCGAAGGTTAATGTGTTGGGCCATTTAGCAATAGGATCTCTGTTTAATTCCAAGCAATCAAAGTTATCTGCTTGTATGCCCTTGAGCAACATTCTTGTACTATACATTTTTTTTGAGCTAGACAAATATGAACACCCTGTGTATATTTGTACAGTTTATGTGAACTCAATTGGAACAGGGAAACAAAGTTTCTGTTGATCAACATATAATATACAAACATAATGACCATACGAAAGGATTTATTGTACTGTGTGTTTTGAAGCTTCATAGCTACTACTCTCCTAGCACCTATTTATAGCTCTAAACCTCTTTGTTGATATTTTTACGTTCTCATGGAGGCACCTTTAACATAACATTTCCCTTTAATTGATATCCAGCTTGTGATGGCACTGAGTCCCTATAAGCTATCTTATCACAGGGGGTCAGGGGCTTGTGGACAGACATACCAGGCATGTTATTAATGTCTGATTCCCACCTCCAGTTGGACACTGCCAACTCTGATTCTGTAAATGAGTTAGACCATTGAGCAGTAGCAGGGGGAAGCTAGCTTACTGATTTGATGACTCATTCTTGAGTGGGAAAATCAGATTTTGTACAATGAGCTTTCCTTAGTGGCTCGTTCATTGACAACACATGTGTTCACTTAGCAGAGCAAGAGAGTGGGGGGGAATTCCATCTTGGTTTGTACTGTCTAGACAGATTTGGGGCAGGGGGTAACTTCACAGAGCCCTGAACGGTTCACCCTTTTTTTTACTTTTAATTGAGCCGTCTAAATATTTAAATGACAGCGTTAGAAACCAACGCTCGCCATGTGCTTCCAGTTGGGATTTCAATGTAACGACAGCGGGCATTTGCTCTGAGTCGGAATATTCTGCGTTAATGTCTCACAAATCTCCTCACGTTTTCTACTGCAGGGCCACCAGGCGAGGCACGAACCGGAGCCCCAGGCGCTACAGGCTCGGCTGGGCCGCGGGGCCCTCCGGGTCGCCAGGGAACCCCTGGAGTAAGGGGACCACCAGGGCCCCCTGGTTACTGCGATTCCTCCCAGTGTGTTGGCATTCCTTACAATGGACAAGGTTACCCAGGTACGTCCAGGACTAACTGAGTCACAAGCTGCATGGCAGGATAGCTAAACACAGAATTAACGTATGAATGGAACATATGCACACTAATTTGTTTTGCGTCTTACCGAGAGATATGTGCTCAGCTAACGTTCTGCTCTTGTATGGAGACCTTTGGGAACTAAGGGTTCTAAACAAAATGGCGTTCTGAACAAAACCATTTGAAATGGCACAGTGGAATGATGTCTCTACAATCCTCTTTTGGCAACATTATGAACCCTTTACTTCCAATGTCTCAATATGTTTGTTAGGCTAAAGATTGGATATTCTTAATAGCATGACCAATAGAACACTGACAAATAGAAACAAAAAGGGAATATGGTTATTAATAATATACTCCAACAGTGAGACTTAACTTAATTTGAACTGTTGTTTTCAGGTCGGTCCTAGTAAACTTTCTAAGTTGCCTGTGCTGCTTAAACTTTGAAGGCGTGTTTCTGAGATGTTAGCTCACTGGCTCATGAGCCCTTATGGAAAACCACCAAGGACTTAACTAACGAACGACGATAAAACCCCAAAATGAGACAGCAAAGAGTGTACTGGCACTAACACCACTTCACAGCTAAGCTGCAGAGACGGCAGCCATACTGGCCTGTTTGCATCTTGAACCCATCCCCAGCAAACAGAGAGCAAGAGGGTTTTCAACGCGGGAAAGAGCATGTAAACAAACCAACAACTACTAACAAAGTGGATTTCATAACAAAAGTGTTAACATGTCTAGGTAGAGGTGATGTCTGTAAATAAACTAATTGTGCTTTGTAAATTATGTAAAACCACACAATCCACTAAAATCCGTTAACATCTGTATTGAGCTTGTGCCTTATAACCTGCTTGATACTGACTTATTGCCGGCATAACCTGTTTTTACGATGGCTTAGTAGTTTCCACGGCTAATGCTCCAGGCCCGACTGAAGCATGTGCCGTTTGTACATTTAATCTTTTTGTTTTCGTTTGTTTGTGCAGTGTATGTTAAGTGTCCTTTTCCTGCCATTTGTTTTATGGAAAGAGTTGTGTTAATTTGCTGTCATACATTTGTTTTCGAATACCTGTGGGTTTGAAGTCTAGCAAACGTATACAGGGAGTCAGAGCCTAGTAGCAGAGTTGTCTTAGTGTTTCTTCAATTTTACTAATCCCATTCCAAATATATTACCTGTATTGCTATGTATCTTTTTTGTTTTTAAGAATGTATGGATGACAGCTTTCAATTTCATTAAGTGGAAGACAGTATTGAATTACTCTAACATTGTTAGAAAATATATTGAACAATTTGGTTATTGTTTGTAAAATGAATACCTTGGTTGATTCTTCATGTTTAGGACACTTTACTGCATGTCTTAGACTGTCGACTAATGTCCTGTTTGACTGGCCAAACTAATATTTCTAGTTACCGGCTACGAGCCCAACCGTGAAACCTACGTAGTCCCTATACCCGAAGAAGAGTCTGAAGATGAATCTGAGGCAATACATTCACCAGGTTACTCACAAAACCAGCGAGGAAAGCGGTCACTATCAAGAGGTGCTATTGTGAGGACAAAACCTTAAACAAAACAAAGACTTGTTATATTTTGATATTATATTTTGAGTGTCACATGTGCAAGTATTAAGTGGAATTCAGAGAATTAAATCTACGGGTTTGATACCTGTGGCTTCATTGAACATTTATTTTTCGCATGAACAAAGTTTAGCAAGATTAGGTGAAAACTTTAAAGAATGTAAACATGATTTCATTACAAACCTGTGTGCTTGCTAACTGTCCTCGTAAGTGTCTCCGCTTGTAATATAACGGCATTAAGTGTTTATTAGAGTCCAATATTTAATGCACTAATCATGTCAATGTCAGTCAATTCATTCTGTCTGTCTTGCCCTTCGCATTAACCACAATTCCACAAGGTTAAATTGTCTGTTGTTCTGTTGATATCACACATTTCAACAACCTCCTCATCAAATAGGGGGTTTCTGGTTCCAGCTCCTGTAATGCATTTCAATGAGGTACAGCTACTATCAAATCAGGACTTACTTTACTTTCTAACTAAATTTGCATCTGTTACTATACCAACTCTGTGTATTACACACAAATGATATTTTGCTAAAGGTGGAGTTGCATGTCTCTGTTGTATATTTAGGATACCACCACACCCCCATCCCAAAAATCAGTATAGTTTTGTTGTTTTGTATCAATACCAAATGCAGTTGGACTTTGCAAGACTATGGACATAGAATTGCTTCTTCGTGTTTTAACTGCACATTGTGAATTCCACAGCCTTATTTTCTTATTTATTTCTGAAACAGAAGAGGCATTTTACAATAAAACTACTGAAAACATTCATTTTGTTTTAGTCTAATTTATAATGTCTCAGCCCATCCCAGTTATTTGATTTATTTTATGTACAGTAGCTGGGTATACACTAGTATTGTTACACGTTGCTTGAACGTGAAGAGAATGAGGAAGCAATTGCGAGTGGACAAGTTTCTTTTAGTTATGAGAGAAACAACAAATAATTAATCAGACGCACAGCATACACACTGGTTACAAAATAATGACCCACACATTTGTGTCGGTCTGAAAGGCTTTTATGCTTCTTATAACAAGTCTTATAATTAGTCTTAAGTGAGATAACCTGTGCCACATAACGTACTGCTTACCCTTGTCCCCTCTTCACCGTAGTGTGGCAGCCAAGCTCCACCAAATCGTGACAAACATGATCACACGGCAGATGGTTATCCATAACAAAAAGAGTGAGTACAACTTCAAAAACCACACTCTGCTGCTCTGTCAATAAGTGGACATCCTCCAAACGGTTTTAATACCAATAATGAAATGTTACCGAAACTGAACCACTGCCAAATGAAAAGAAATTACATTGGCATCTTAGTTTTTACAAAACTTAAGTTTTGAATTTACAAAGTGTGTGTTTACATTTATTTCCCAAAAATACACTAAAGAACAATGAGTGAAGAATTTGAATTAAGTTTGGTTTCCAGAGTATGTTTTCTGTTAGAATGGTATAATTGATCCGAATGAATTTGTTTTGTTCGGGAATAATTTCCTCCATTAATTTGAGGTTATCCTCCTCAATTAAGTTTCACTAGCCTCCACTGATATAATAATGTATATATTCTTTAATAAAATATAGTTCATAACAGATAGCTTATTTAAACAAATGCATTACGTAGGCAGATGTATGATATGGCCAATCAAAATGTGAGTTTTTTCACATATTGAATCTCCGTTCTACCAGAACACTTCCAAGAATAGACCAATCGTTTACAATTTAAAGTACTTGGGGAACGTTTTGTTCAGGGATAATATGCTAGGTTAGTGAGGTTAAGTTTGAGTTAAACTTACTTTTTTATGTTTCGTAAACGAATGAGTTATACCTTTTCCTGCCTCCGGAAATGTCACACGTGGACATATGTTTAGTTTTTACGATTTTATATGTATCGCTACTTGTTTATGATTTTTGTACATATCGCCATTTGTTTTTATAAGGTTACCCATTCACGTTGGTTATTTAAAGGCTAAAACAGGGAGACATACAGTAGCTACAAAACCGGTGGATTTGGTTCTGACATCCAACAAAAAATCAATGGAGGGAATTTAGTGAAATCTTTTTCCTCTGAGCAATGTGCGCTCTTTTGTGAAATGGTTGGAAAAGACGTGAGTGTGAGGTTTGGAGTGGAGCCCGAACTTTCAGAAAGCAATGATTGAAAGTTTGATTTTTCAACATAAGTCTGATTGCTCGCTTATTCTAGTGGCTGCATGGCTTTCAGTTATTTCCTTTTGTGCATTTGAAAGTTCCATCCATCCATCTTCGTCCGCTTATCCGGGGTCGGGTCGCGGGGGCAGCAGCTCCAGCAGGGGACCCCAAACTTCCTTTTCCCGAGCCACATTAACCAGCTCTGACTGGGGGATCCCAAGGCGTTCCCAGGCCAGGTTGGAGATATAATCCCGCCACCAAGTCCTGGGTCTTCCCCGAGGCCTCCTCCAATCTGGACGTGCCTGAAACACCTCCCTATGGAGGAGCCCAGGGGGCATCCTTACCAGATGCCCAAACCACCTCAATTGGCTCCTTTCGACGCAAAGGAGCAGCGGGTCTACTCTGAGATCCTCATGGATGACTGAGCTTCTCAATCTATCTCTAAGGGAGACGCTAGCCACCCTCCTGAGGAAACCCATTTCAGCCGCTTGTACCCTGGATCTCGTTCTTTCAGTCATGACCCAGCCTTTATGACCATAGGTGAGGGTAGGAACAAAAGCTGCCTGGTAGATTGAGAGCTTTGCCATCTGGCTTTTTGGACCATTGTCCCCTCACTCGCGAATAAGACCCCAAGGTATTTAAACTCCTTCACTTGGGGTAAGGACTCATTCCCTACCTGAAGTAGGCACTCCACCGGTTTCCTGCTGAGAACCATGGCCTCAGATTTAGAGGTGCTGATCCTCATCCCAGCCGCTTCACACTCGGCTGCGAACCGATCCAGTGAGTGCTGAAGGTCACAGGCCGATGATGCCATCAGGACCACATCATCTGCAAAAAGCAGCGTTGAGATCCTCAGCCCACCGAAATGCAACCCATCCCCACCCCGACTACGCCTCGATATCCTGTCCATAAATACCACAAACAGAATTGGTGACAAAGCGCAGCCCTGGCGGAGACCAACGCTCACCTGAAACGAGTCTGACTTACTGCCGAGAACCCAGACACCGCTCTCGCTTTAGTCAGACAGAGATTGGATGGCCCTAAGAAGGGACCCCCTCACTCCATACTCCCGCAGCACCTCCCAGAGTATCTCCCGGGGACCCGATTATACGCCTTCTCCTGATCCACAAAACACATGTAGACAGGATGGGCATACTCCCAGGCCCCCTACAGGATCCAGGAACTCTCCTTTCCAGCACCTTAGAGTAGACTTTGCCAGGGAGGCTGAGAAGTGTGATACCCCTGTAATTGGCACACACCAATTTTTTGAGGGGAGACCAAAAAGGGGGACATTTGTAAGTTATCTATCTTAAATCAGGTCCTCGAAAACAGTTTCACTTGTTTCCACACAATTCTAACCTTTTTATTGCAATCCCCCAATCGTGGACTTCTTTAGATCTGGTACACAAGCTGGGTGCAATTCATTATGAGGTAGACCAGAAAACCAGCAGGCTCCGGCCCTTGTAGGGTAAGACTTGAGTGTCACTATTTTAAGTGCTTTGACAACTTAAGTTTGCAGTTCTGAGACAATTTCATGAATATCTATTGATTGATATTAATGGAGAGGGGAACCAACATAGCAATGGTCTAAATGAAATCTGCAAACAACACATTGATCCTAAAACATAAACGTACATCATTTGGAACATGTTGTGGAACAAAATGCCAAACATAATGGCAAAATGATAAACACTGATATCTGATGAAGCAGACATAACAAGTTTTCCTATCCGTTTTTAGGTAACATAATTACCAGAAAATATGGCACTCGGATGTCGGATGTATGGATGTTGCACAAGGGTGGTGCTGGATAGATACAGTAACTTGCGAATGTTGAGTGAAACTCCAGAAAACTGACATTTTAATGTGTCTTGCTCTTTGATTACATTATGAACATTTCAAAAATGGACAAAGGTTATGAATTTGTTTTTTATCTTATCAACATGAACTGTCATTTTCAGTTTTTTTGGGCCCTCTCTCAGTATGGAACTGGTTAAATGATGTGTTTTACTTTGCTATATTTTAATTAGCAAAGCTTTTAGTGTCTGGTCTGCCTGCACTAAATTAGCTGTAGGCGGTGATTTAGTATGTCTGTCTGCCTAATTTAAACCTTACCGCTAAAGGCCACTCGATGCACTCATTTAATGTTTTATCTGTTTTATTGCTGAAATATTGTAGCACATTTTACCAATTCAATTGCAACCTCCTACAATAGTTGGACATTTTATATTTTTTTAGCATTCTTTAAGTCTAAAATATGATGGTGTGCCACATCATTTTTAGTACCATCCAAATGTACGTTGTCATTAAGTTGGTTCGGAGACACATGTCATGCTTGCCCCCCCACTTTAAACCCAAATCCATTGTATAATTTCAAATCCCTGACATTTCAAATAACTTTGTACTGCACAGTCAAGACAAATCCCTGTGTGTGAATGATGAATACTTAGCATGTCAGCAACCAGACCACATGGTGTGCAAGCAATTTTTTTCAAACATCGGCAGTATAGACTTTTAAACTTCTAAATATAATTTTACTTTGAGAAGCTGGCATATTAGCAAGCTAGCCATTATGAATTCTTTGGAAAAATAGCTGATCTCCTCACCCACGTCACTTTCAGTATTGGTCACTAGATCAAATAGGAGGAGCAGACAGATCTTCTTGTAATTGAGTATCTCCAATAGTGTGATGTTGGAGGGAAACATGTTTTGAGGTCCTTACAATCATGCAGTCCTATACTAGGGATGCAACTATCAAAGACTTCCAGAATTCAAAGCAAGATTCTTCAGATACTTTCCACAAAACTTCCCCAGGCACACTTCAAACTGGGTAAAGGTTAAAAGCCTTTAACATGTTGGCATGAACACATGGTTCAGGTTAAGAGTTTAAAACGTGGTACAATAAAAATAAAAATACAACTTTAAATAATACAAAATCTCAGAACCACTTGTTTGAATACACTTGGTTGGATAGCCTTTTAAATATCCTAAATGGATTTACATTTAGCCTGATAGTAATTATGTGATAGTAATCACATTTTCACTCTTTAGAATTTTTGGCTGAAAGATCACCTGGAAAATGACTGCACATCACCACCCCAAAAAACAAACAAAGCATTTATCAAAACTACCTCCATGTGCCCGAATAAGGGCCAAACTTTAACGCGAGGAACAACTAAGATTATTTCTATTTATCATGATGAAGGGAATAGACCCTTAATGGGAGAGTTCAACTGAAGAATGCCCTGGAGATAGAGTGGGAGGAGAGGCATTTGGCGGTCAAGAACGTTACCACTAATACACATTGGAAACTTTGTTTAATCACTGAATTCTCAACAGCAAAGGAGCCAAGTGTATCCACAGTGGTTTTATTTGCCTCTAGAATCATGAAATTAATTCGATACACGGCAGTGGCTCAGTGAGTAAAGTAGGTTGTCTAAATAAAATTAAGAAAACGCACACCTGGTGTAGGCGAGGTCCTGGCTACTGGAGATATACTGTTAGAGAAAAAAGAATAGCCGCACACTCTATGCTCTGATGCGAAATAGGTTTAATGAACTTCAAGTAGGTTGTCTACCTACGGAAGGTGACAAAGTGTTGAGGTGTCCATGAGCAAGACACCTAACCTCAGCTGCTTCCGACAAGCTGGCTTGCATGGCTGACACCGCCGTCGGTGTATGAATGAGTGAATGCATGGGTGAATGTGAAGCACTGTAAAGTGCATTGAGTTGCCATTGGTTAGAAAAGAGCTATATATTAATGCAGGTAATTTACCATTTACATACTATTTGAAAAAGTCCAGTTTATTACAATGAGAGCTAAAATGCCTGAAGGTAGGGTTTTGTGACCAGTTCACGCTGTATTTGTTAACCATGAAAGAGTGTAGAAAACGTACGGAGGTACAGTACAACATTGGAGTCTGAATCCACTTATCAGAAATTTACCCTGAAACTTGAGTTTTTGTTTTTAACCATAAAAGGAAGAGCGTCACAGTGAGAGTGAAATAATGTGTTTATAAGCAGGTATGTCTAATGAAACCCATCTTCTGTTTTTAAGGCGTTAACTGCAGCAGAAATACACAGATATCTTCAAAGCAAATCAGGACTGCTGGTGTGGTTAGGAAGTGGGGAAATTAGTAAACAATTAAGATAATCTTCTCACATCCCAAGAATGAAGTCAAAACTGTTACATTGGTGCCGTGTACTGTAGGTCATAATAGAATAGCACAATCATAAAACAAAACATGAAAATAATGAAAATATTGAAATGACCCCTGTTCAGAAGTCTGCATACCCTCAGTTCTCAATACGGTGTATTGCCCCCTTTAGCATCAATGACAGCGTGAAGTCGTTTGTGATAGTTGTCTTTGAGTCCCCAAATTCTTGCAGGTGGTATACTGTAGCTGCCCATTCTTCTTTACAAAATGCCTCCAGGTCATGCAAAGTCTGGTTGTCTTGCAGGAACCACATGTTTGAGATCTCCCTAGAGTGGCTCAATGATATTAAGGTCAGGAGACTGTGATGGCCACTCCAGAACCTTCACCTTTTTCTGCTGTAACCATTGGAGGGTCAACTTGGCCTTGTGCTTAGGGTCATTGTTGTGCTGGAATGTCCAACAGCATCCTATTCACAGCTTTCGTTCAAAAGAATGAAAATTCTCTGCCATTATTGTCCGCTAACATGCTGCATTCATCTTGCCATCAATGTTCACAAGGATCCCCATGCCTTTAGAGCTCACACACCCCCAAAACATTAGTGAGCCACCACCATGCTTCACAGTGGGGATGGTACTATTTTCACTATAGGCTTTGTTGACCCTCTATTTTGGTTTTGTCACTCCAAATTGCAGTGTGCCAGTAGCTGTGAGGCATGTCAAGGTGTTGTCAGGCATATTTTAACCTGGCTTTTTTGTGGCACTGACGCAGTAAAAGCTTCTTTCTGGCAACTCGACCATGCAGCTCATTTTTGTTCATGTATCATTGTATTGTGCTCCTTGATACAACCACACCAGCTTTTCTCCAGAACAGCCCGTACATCTCCCAAGGTTTTTTGTTTGTATCCCGAAAATTAGTCTGGCAGTTTTGGCAGACATCTTTCTTGATCTACCTGACCTTGTCGTGGTATCAAGAGATCCCAGAATCTTCCACTTCTTAATAAGTGATGGAACAGTACTGTCTGGCATTTGCAAGGCTTTGGATATCTTTTCATATCCATTTCCAACTTTATGCAGTTCCAGTACCTTATTATGCAGGTCTTTTGACACTTCTTTTCTGCTCCCCATGGCTCAGTTCTTTTCCGTCCCATGGAATATTCATAGTGTAACAGTTCTAAGGGAACATTCTCCAAAATTGTGGGGACATTTCTTCTATGTTCAGTATGTATAGTCGTTTGTCAGAGTCAGCCAACAACCCTGTAACTGTGCATCTGTGATCACTTTGTGGCAAGTGTTTAAAGTGGGCTATGTTCCAAAGATTGTGGTCATGAGATATCACCACTGCTTCCTTTCTAGTTGTCCTACTCATTTTGAGACAATGTAACAGTTCTATTTGTCCCAGACCTGCAATTACTCTGTGTCTCATTTTCTCTACTACAACAGCTTTCATTGATGATACTGTACACTGCATTAGGCCTGTCTGCACGGATGGGATGGTACTCCATAATGTCAGTGGAAACCAGCTGGTTTGTGTGCTTTCCTATGACATTAGACTGTATTATGTGCAGGAATGTACATTTCTTGATAATAATTGTATCTGATCACACTTATTGATTCTATTAAAAGCTATTTTGTCCAAAAAGAAAAAAAATGGCACTATATACCAAAAACAGGATAGTTTTTGTGCCAGTTGCAATGTTCCTTATTAAGTCAAAAGCTTGGTTACAAATGCCTTCTCTGTCATTACAAACCATTCTAGTAAAATAACACAATAAGGATAATATAAGTTAACAACACACTGGAGCAATATGACAATGGGTAAAAAAGAATGGGTTTAGCAGCATTGAGAAATAAATAGCACGGTATACACAGGGACGTTAGAGTTAGCAGCAAAGCAGCAGGGTAATACAGTATCTACACAGGGATGTTAAAGTTAGCAGCAGAGCAGCAGGGTAATAAAGTATCTACACAGGGGTGTTAGAGTTAGCAGCAAAGCAGCAGGGTAATACAGTATCTGCATAGGGATGTTCGAGTTAGCAGCAGAGCAGGGTAATAGAGTATCTACACAGGGATGTTAGAATTCGCAGCAGAGCAGCAGGGTAAAACAGTATCTACATATGGATGTTAGAGAGAGCAGCAGAGTTATACAGAATCTATACAGGGATGTTAGAGTTAGCAGTAAATGAGCAGAGTAATATAGTATGTACACAGGGATGTTAGAGTTAGCAGCCAAGCAGGAGGGTAATAGAGTATCTACACAGGGATGTTAGAGTTAGCAGCAGAGCAGCAGGTTAATACATTATCTACACAGGGATGTTAGAGTTAGCAGCAGAGCAGCACAGTAGCAGGATAATACAGTATCTACACAGGGATGTTAGCATTAGCAGCAGAGCAGCAGGATAAAACAGTATCTACACAGGGATGTTAGAGTTAGCAGCAAAGCAGCAGGATAATACAGTATCTACACAGGAATGTTAGCGTTAGCAGCAGAGCAGCACGATAATACAGTATCTACACAGGGATGTTAGAGTTAGTAGCAGGCTAATACAGTATTTATGTATACAGGGATGTTAGCATTAGCAGCAGGGCAGGGGCGTCGGACTGGGGGGTTAGAAATGTAATCTCAGGGTTAAGGCTAAATAAATAAACTACACTAACAATGCTGTTTGCATTATAATAGCCTGATTTGAAACATGTTTTGTTTTAAATTAATAGGCTATATGTCTATAATTAGCAATAATAAGCTAATCAGTGTCATAGGTAGCTTGGTAGCTCATCGGTAGATACAAATCAGTCAACATTATAGAGTAGTTATGTTAGATTTAGTAGAAACAGATCTTAACATTGTGAAACACATGGCCCTCAGTTTCAAAAACTGTCACACCAGGGAGTGGAGTAGCAACAGACCCCTCATCCTCTTTGGATTTGAGACAAGGTGAGCTGATATAAAGAACACACCATTATAATAGCCTAATTTCAAACATGTTTAATTTTAAATGAATAGGCTAAAATGTCAATTAGCAGTAATAGGCTAATCAGTGTCATATGTAGCTTGGTAGCATAATTTATTTTTGGGGTGAGTTGAGGAACATGGGGGGATCTTGTGCTCCGCCCCTGCAGCAGGGTATACAGTATCTACACATACATTGGTTCACGGGTGTCATGCTCCTATTTTTTTAAGGGGGCCGAGTGTGCAGAGATGCGCTGTTGGTGGTTATATCAACCGCCAGCCTGCAACCGCAGATCGGGCGGATGACATGTCAAAAAATAATATTTTAATTACATGCGGGTGGGTGGCGGTTGAATCAATCAAAAGAAAGAAAATATATACATTGTTAAATATTGTTACCTAAATCCCCAAAAAATCGAGCACACTTTGAAATAGTCAAGTTCACTAAAGGTAACAAAAAGTTTATATCAAGTAGCCTATGTAGCCTACCAGCATTTTTTTTCCTCTCCAGTGTGCAATACGAAAGTAGAATACAGTGCAAGTTGACCGATGATTAATCTCCCATGTTGTCGTGTCTCTTATAGTAAGAACGCAAGAGCTGAACTTCTACAAGCTCATTAACACCCACAGCGAAATAGAAGCTAAGAATAATAGTCGGAACACTCATTAATTAGATGTGCAAGGAAAGAAACGCAAGTTTTGGGGTTGTTATGGACAATAAACAATATGAGCATGCATGTTGCATTGTTGTGCGGTGGACTTTCAGCGAATTTCGCAATGAATAGAGCCGGCGTTTCTTCAATATCGAGGCTCCATAGTTTATTGTATGATTGTTAGGCCTGCTGGTATAAAATGAATTGCACTGTCTACCTGAAAAAGACGAAATCTCTTCCATGCATTCAAAATTAACGTGAGTCTTCAGAACAGGCTCGTCCTGCTTAGTTGTCACCCTGACATGACAGTGCGAGTGGGTAGAGTTAATTAGCCTATGTGAATGACTTATTTTATTCTAGCTTTTTTCTTTTTGCAAAGAAATAGTGCAATAGGCATTTATTAGTAGTAGGCTACATAGCAGCATGTTGAAATTATGTACCAAATTGTGTTTTTATTACAATGATAATACTGTACAGTAGCCTAGTCAGGTATGGCCAGGTTTGCCGTTTTATTTAGGCTATTTATTTAATTTTGTCCCTGTGCGCCGCTTGGAGAAGGTGCCCTGCAGGCACACGACATTGAGAAGACGTTGGGAAGACGTCCTTTGGTGGAAAAGACGTGTACTAGACGTCTTCACAACGTTGTGTGCCTGCAGGGTGTTCACTGCTGATATTCTGAGTCAATAGCTTTCTAACCTTGCGGCTCGCGTCCAGCAGCGCCTTGCATCGTCCAATCAGCGAATGGCGGACGGGTGCAATTCTGAAAATTGGTCAAAACCTTTGGTGCGGGTGGATGGTGGACAGTTGATGAGTTCTGTGATGTGGTTGCGGATGAAGTATTAGCTCCTCCGCGCATCTCTATTGTGCACAACACACAGAAACATGTGCCCACAAATACAGATATTAAAAGGAAAATCCACCTGGCTCAAAAATCTGAGGGGGCCGTAGTTTCAATGGGCATGACGCCAGTCTGCACTGGTTTTCCATTCAAATTTTGGTTGCATTGATGCAATAAAAGAACTGTGTATGTTTTTCACTGCACTGTGTACAGTACACAATAAATGTCCTATGAATATGACAAACACTTAAATTGACTGCAGTGGGGCATGCATCACTGATAGGTAGAGTATGTGGTAGATTACATTTTATCCATAACAGTCTACCACACTGCTGTGATGTACCCATTTACAAGAACCATACGATTACTAAAATGTCAACCTATCCATGTTTGTAATACTTCTCTCCCTGATGGGATGTAACAGTCCTAAATTCACATTGAACCCATGAGGACTGACCCTGGAAGAGGTAATAATGAACACATTGGAAAGTCAAAACAGCCTGTCTGTGTGCATGATGGTTCAAAGAGTGGGAAACCTAACCACAGTAGTTCCCATCCGTTTCTGATTTATTATGCAGAGCTAAATAAAAGATCAAAGTAAGTTTGTATCTTACTTACAATTCATTGTATGCTAATAATAAAATCATAGTATTTCTAGAGTAATAGAGTAAGCATCACACAAAATGAAGTGCTAAAATGGGCACAAGTAATCACGTTTTGCATAGACATTGATCAGCCGATTGGAAAGGAACCTTTTATTAGACTTGTTCATTGGAATCAACCCAAAATAAGGAAAAAAAATTGAAAAGTTACAGACCGTCTTTATTTTCATGAAACCATTGATCTGTTTCCATGGTTTTAATAGTCAGGTTTTATGGTGGTAAATATCTAAAGATATTTTAAATTATGTTTTGTAAAATCTGTGCATAGATCATGTTACTGTACCTTACTATTAGGAGAGATTTATGACAATTTAGAAGCTTGTGAACACATTTTCTATTTGGTTACTATGACTTAAAAATCTTCTCTTGTCTAAGGAGTCAGTGTGAGTTAACCACCTTAAACACTTTGAAGTCTTTGCCCTTTTTTGATCTTAATTTAAGATTTCTATAAAATAAGCATATGGAATTGTTTTAGGTTGGTGTAGTTTCAGGACCTGCAGAATAGAAAACACTTTGAAATTGCATTGATATTGATTTCTACTGTACTTCTATGGTGCATAGTACCATAAAACACACACAGTACAGTACCTAGCACGGCTTAACAAATCACAAACCATGAAGATGAGCATGTTGCCTAAACTATCCTTTGAAGCTCCAATGGTTTATGTACCACAGATGTTTTTGTGACTTTTGTCACAAAAATTCTGCTTTCCGTAAACCTTATGAATTGCAATACATAAATAACTTAAACTGTACCAGACAATTTGTTATAGTCAAGTAGGACAAAGAAAATAAAAGTCTCTAACATAAAACCCACACTGAGGTAATCAAAACAAAATTATGACATCACATTATCTTGCAGACAAGACAATTGACTTCAGGGAGTCAGTTAACACCAATGCTAATTTAGAAAATACTATATTCTATGTTCTCTTTATCCTTCCCATAATGAGGCTTGGTTGGCGGTAGGAGGATGACAGCCAATCTGCATTCAGTAGCCCAATTTAGAAATGTTGTTTTCTCACTGGCGTTGGTGTGGTGCTGACAATATGAAAAACTCTTATTTGGGCAGCTTCAAGACTGTGGAAATGTGAACATACGAGTATTATAATTGTGAAATCTACCTAAAAGCAATAGAAATCCCATTTTTTCCCATTCCATTCTGTACAGGGCCTTCGTTGTCTTATTTTGCACTTTTAATGCACCACACATTCTTAATGGGAGACAGGTCAGGACTGCAGGCAGGCCATGTTAGCACCCGCAATCTCTGCTTATGCAACCATGTGCTTATAATCTGGGCAGAATATGCACTCAAACTTTTTTATTTACCAAAGGTTTTCATATTATATCTCAATCATCACGCAATATTCAATGACAAGGATGAACACTTTTTTTTCTCCACTCATCTAACAAAGCAGATTCAGTAGTCTAGTTCCAAAAGTAGCTATCAATCTCTAAAATGAACATGACCAAGTAGAACACATTATAGGACATTTTAACAGTTGAATGTGTTAACTATGACTTGAAATACCACCAAGCAGCTGTGGAAATATTAATCACATGTAATCTCCAATGTTTGCACGCTTCATAAATTTCCATTAAAACATGTTAATTTAATTCCAACATCTCACTTCCCTAAGCTCCACAGATTTCACAGAAATACCAGCCACATTATACAGGAATTGACTATACAACACAGTTACAGGAGAATAGCTGTATATTACATAATGTGGCATCCAAGAACAGTAGTGTGCCACAGTCCCTACAATGCACCATCAATGTAAAGCAATTACTTAGGACTTAGAAAATAGGAACAACAAATGTGTGTGTGTAGATGCGTATTGTAACTGGGAATGACACAGGGAGTGGACACAGATGATGTGTTCAGGGGCTGTAATTAAGGAAAAGTATTTTTATGAATTACTCACAATCGGTGGAATCAACGACAATAGAAAGGTTCCGTACTTATATGAAGCATCACAGTGCAGTTGAAAAATAAAAGTCCAACATGGCTGTGGCTAAGAGATAGATAAGAAGGGTTGAATGTAATTGAAGAGTGGGACTAATAACAACCCAACCTGTAAAAAGCATGTATGAAATAACACTGTTAGAATAGCACTGTTAGAAATACGTGGCAAATAGATTCTTAGAAATAAAGAACGGCTAGTATTAAAAATAAATATATTATAACTAATATAAATAGATAGTGTCTGTGGAAAAGGTTTAGAAGGTATAAGCTAGAAATAAAAGCTAACATGTTGATTTCTTTTTTCTAGATTACCCCAAGTTGGCTGGGTTAGGATGTGGGGAAAATACAGGAAGCAATATAAAAATTCAAAAAAATATGAAGGATTGGTGCCTTGTAGGAAACAATAATCTATCTGTAATATTAACCAATCCTCCCCCTAAAAAAAGAATAACGAAAAGCAAAAGTTTGAGGGGAGGAGGTGAGGGAGATTTTATAGAAATACTTTTTTGCCATATAAATTAACAGTGTAATACTCAATAATATGTCTAGAAGGGCTTTATTATATGTGATTAAATGGTACTTTATATTGTTTGGTATTTCCTAAAAGCTTTTGATTATGTGGAAATTATGCATCCAAGATCAAGTTATACTATAATGGTGACAAAACCTTATACAACTATGAAGATTTGTTTCATTGTAAATAAAGATTTGTTCCATTGTAAATTGGGGCTGATGAGCCCATCATTAAATACATGACAATTTCAACAGAAACAAACTGCTTTCATGTAGTGGCTTCACTCAGAGTCATATATAGAGAGAGTATGGCCAACTAGGGAAACGAGTGTTCTGAGCTATTCCTTATGCGATTGGTTCCGAGGTGGTCACGTGTTTCGTGAATAGTAAATGTAATCAATTATTTAAAAAATGACATAAATCATTGAAAAAATGCCCAACTGTTGCGCGTTTGACTGCAATTAAAGACCGGGAAGCGGGAAAACAAATTCACAAGTTCCCCCTTGAACCAGAAAGGCGAAAAGTGAGGGAGCTGTATGTGAAATCAATGTGTTTTTATAGGCTAAACTACGGAAGAGTTTTATCGACGTCTGTTAATAATAATAATAGTCTAACATTACTTTGCAGCACTAGTTAGAGTTACAATTTTCGCCATTGAATAAGTTTAACCTGTCCTCGTCGATGAAGGAACTACGAAAGGTTACGTCAGGACTCAGGAGACTGAAGAGAAAGATTTAAACACTGCTCAGAGACTTATTAGGTGACGTGGTCACTCACTACAATTAGCATTTTTAGAGGCCTTTTTACGATATAGAAGGTAAATATGCACTGGAATGTTTCCATAAGGGCCTTTTACATATTGACAAACGTCGATAATAGCATATATGTGCCTGTTTATATTGAAAATAAGCTATTTATTTCAAGATGGCATGTTCGCCCCATAGGGTTACACTGAAGAGTCATCTGACGTTAGTATACAATATGGCGCCCATGATTTGAGTTGGCCAAACTCTCTATATATACTGCTCTGGCGTCATTGTTCCTGCAGCGGCCCTAGGTGGGGGTTTGGTGGTATGGGCTGCCTTGGGGGATATTTTCTTGGCACACTTTGTACTAATTAAGTATAGTTTAAATGCCACAGCCTACTTGAGTATTGTTGCTGACCATGTCCATCCCTTTATGACCGCAGTGTCCCCATCTTCTAATGGCTACTTCCAGCAGATTAATACACCATTTCACAAAGCTCACATCATCTCAAACTGGTTTCTTGAACCAGGAATCAAATGGCCTCCACAGTCACCAGATCTCAATCCAATCCACCACCTTTGGGACATGGTGGAAAGAGAGATACACATCATGGATGTGCATCTGAAAATTGACCAAAATCTCTGAGGAATACTTCCAGCACCTTGAATCTATGGCACAAAGAATTAAGGCAGTTCTGAAGGCAAATGGGGGTCCAACCCGATACTAGCAAGGTGGACATAATGAAGTGGCCGGTGGGTTTATGCAGCAGCAAACAAGGGCAGAGAGTCAGTGACCCAAAGCCATGTTGCCCTCTCTATCGTATGGACCTAGTGACTAAGAAGCCCAGGAGCGAAAGAGATGAACACAAGATGAAAGCGGTAGAAACCACCAACACAGCAAACACAGGAGCCCATATCTCCCAAACCGTCACAAGACCTCTCCAGTGTAGATGCAACATCCTGTCTCTCCCTGTTATTGTAACGTCCAGCCCAGTGAGGGCTGGCGTTAGCATGGACTTAGCATTAAACTCTTACATATATGTTTGGTTTAGGTTCTGTGTTTGCTTTCTTATCCTTCAGTGCATTGCATGGCGTTTGGGTTAAAGTGTTGTAATGTCCCTTTAGTTGTGTTTTTCCATGCCTCTCTCACTGATATCTGTTAATGGTGAACGTCTCGTTATAGTAATCTTTTGCAAACCTGTCCAAGAGCCACGTACGTAGCTGTGACAAGTGAGTCCCGCTAGTTGGTAGAGTATACGTACTTGATATCTGTTCATGTTTAGCTTTCAGCGTTCCATGCTGGTGTTGAGAGCACGTAGGCTTTTGTACCTTGAGATATTTGTATTAGGCTAACAGCATTCCGTGCCGCTGTCGAGAGCACGTAGGAGTAATTAAGATATCAGTTGTCACTGAACGATTTGATGAGTATTACTCGTATTCTATGGCCTCCATTGTCATCATGTCAACCCGAGTGATATGATCGCCTACGAAGGAGTGATGTAGGATCAACATGTTAGACACTGCTCTCCACCTCCATTATCAAAAAAAAAATAGTAAATGTTGTTTACTCCCTCCAGAACAGTTCCAGAGACTTAAAATCCATGCGAAGGCCCATTGAAGCTGTTCTGTTGGCTCGTTTTGACCCAACACCTATACTGAAACACTTCATGTTGTCTTTTTAATTTGTCACCCATCTGTAAATGTATTGTATGTGACCAGGGCACATGACTAAGGTTACCGGTACTTATTCTGCACAGTATTTATTGTATGAAGACTAGGAGAGTCATGCAATCACTTGAGTGGAATACAATAATGGAGGAATTATTGAGAAACTGCAACATGGATTGAACTCTGATGTCAGGGAAATACACTGAGTGACTTCAGAAGTCATCTCAGAATCTGGGATTGTGGATTCATGTAAGCAATGTCAAAAAGATAAACAGATTATATCCTTTCAAAGCCCCTAGATTTAGTTTTTTAGAGAATGATTTACAGAAGAGATAATGAATAACTTTCCACACTTTTATTATTTTGAGGAACATATGATCGCTCCAATAGCTGGAAGGTGGACCTATAAATTTAGATCTTTAAACCAGATGGAGATGTGCCTCCTACTGGCCCTCCAACACCACTTCCAACAGCATCTGGTCTCCCATCCAGGGACTGACCAGCCCTGACCCTACTTAGCCTACGAGGCAGACTAGAAGCAGGATACAGGGTGCTATGCTACTGCCAGCATATACTGTATAAAGTACACATTCCTATTAGATTCTCTATGGATCTATGTGAAAAAGAAATTCAGGGAGCATGTGGAAATAATACAACAATGTCTTCCCCGGAAAGGTCAGTTAGGTCCGACTAATGCTGACAGTATTTGTCCTGGCAGCAATCTGGAACAAAGTGAGAACATTTTGGTTGGTCACTTAAAACTGGGCTCATTCAGAATTCACTAAGCTGACTGTGGGTGGTATGGAGGTGGGGGTGGGGGGAGTTTCCTTCTCCCGTGAGACTGAGGAAAAACACTCACTACAGAACGCTATTGTGGTGTGTAATTTCTTCCTGGCAGGGTTTCCTTGAAGAAAAGCCTCTCAGCTCTCCATTATACAGCCAGGCCTGAAGTTCAGAACTGTTCAGGGTAGCTGGTAGACTGCTGGTCATCATGACCTAGTCCACTGGAGGATGTGGTAAGCATAGAGGATTCCCCAACAGTGGAAGATAAACACTTTTATAAATATCTCATTAGTGTTTGTCTGAGTGAACTGGGGGCAGTAAAGGCTAGTGAAGGGCTGGATAAGAAGTCAAAGAGAAAGGAAGAACTGTTCATGATGAAGAATGTGGATGTTAGCATGTGGGCTATCTAAATAAGATTTAAATATTAAAGACGTAACAAACATGCTGTCATTGAGGGAACGACAGAAGTGGAGTTTGGCGCTGTGTTGAAAATGTCTTCATTTGGAACCTAATTTACATCTCCTCGTGAAGGCATACATTTTAGACTAAGCCTACTGTCTGTTACATCATTCACAAGATGGGCAAACAAGGCCTATCTTGTTTCATTAGGCTAAGAAAACACTTTCACGTGTGTCCATAGTCATAAACTGAACAACTGCCAATGAAACATGAACATGTTTACAAAGCAGTTACATGCGTCCCTCGGTAGTCATTGTAGGGCCTTTTCACGCCTCATTTCCACTTGTCCACTAGGTAATGTGAAAGAGTTTCTGTTTTATGGTGAGAGCTTTGAGGACACCAACACCCTCGTAACCCTTATAGCTTGACGTTGACGTAACCAAATGTCCTTGTGGAACTAGCAGTTTGTAGGGTTTAGGTTTCAGAACAATGACCATGGCTAAATTCCACCACATTTGGTTTGTCAAACTGCTATAATATAGCAATTTATGTGGAAACCTGTTCAAGAAGCCTGGCAGAGATGGCATGCAATTCTATCTGCCAGGGCGTCCAATAAAGCAAATTTCCCAAAATAGCAGATTTCATAAAGTTATGTTTTATGCTCTTACAAGCATGTATTCAAGCAGTAAGGCCTAAGGAGTATGATATATTTGCCAAATATCCAGAAAACAGTAAACAAGTATTGGCAATGTACAGTACCACAACCCACCACGTTCCTATATTACTATTAACCGGTTATAAACTATTTACACAGATAAACACATATGTGATATTATAACTATGGTACACAGTCGGGCCAATTTAAGATACTGAGTTTATAACAAATCAAGTGTATTTCAATCAGCAACCAGGTTATAATTTGTAACAGATATGATTTAGGTGTCTACTGCAGTTTCCATGTTATAGTCTCATGCAACCATGAAGGAATCCTTTTCTCAAAGGGCGTATGTGGTCTTCAAGTCCTGAGACCAGAGTCTCTTTTATAGTTGTGCCCTGTGATACAATAATATAAAAACACTCTAACGTTTGTATGAGTTGTTTACTCATGTTTACTGTCAGGTGTTTTATCCGGTTTCATTAACCAATCGACAGAGTTTAAAATTCACAATTCTTAAAAGTAATCCAATTACTTTTGAAAAGTAATCTACCCAAACCTGCCAATCAATCACTTCGCTCCAATGTCAAACTCACTCATCTGGTTCATTTACTGTCATTAGTGTTATATTTAGTCCCTGTGTTTGATTTAGCAGTCACTCATTGTATTTTACTGCCGTATCCGTGTAAGTGTTTGAAGAAGATTTCCTTTCATCGTTTACCCTCTTGTGACTGTGTTATTATATACTTTATGTTCCTCGCATTTGCAAATCAAACTCAGTCTGTAGGTGGTTAAATGCTCGAGCAAGAGATTGGGCTGTAGCATTACAGTTTTTCCCCATTGCTAAAATGCTAAAAGTGAATGGTCAGACCAAAGCGTCGAAACTGTTACATTTGCATGCATTTGGTACACTCAGGCACCAAATGAATAAACACAATGTTGGCGTGGCACCGTAAAATATTCTGTAACACACGGTGCAAAACACTACACACATCGTGCATGTGTTACACACATTGGCCAATGATGAAACACTCTGCAGTCGGCACATTCATTCAATAGTCAAAACACACATGACATTAGCAACACTCCCGCACACACAGTAAAACAATTAACTCGTACCCGAACACCAATCAGTCACTATACATATAATTCAGGTATGAGCACCTGTCGTGAGACTATCGTGAATATGGAGGCTGAAGGACCAAGGCGAAGGAGAAAACGAGGAAGAGACCGGGGAAGAGGGATTGGAGATAGAGGAAGAAACTGGTAAAATCCAGACATCGAGACTGAAACATCATCGGCCAAAGGGCCATCAAAAATGTCGCCGGGCAGTGCGGGGCCAACATCACCATGTGTGCCGCCATTAGTGGTCAGGGGGTCCTCCATCACCATGCCACCCTGGGTCCCTATACAACACTTCACACATACTGACATTTCTGCATGCACTACATGCCGCAGGCACATAGGACGGACCAGGGCAGCCCATGTTTGTTGTCATCTGGGATAATGTCAGTTTCCACCGGGCTGCTCTGGTCCGGGACTGCTTCGCCAACCACAACCATTTCACGGTGCTGAACCTCCCCCTTATTCCCCGTTCCTCAACCCGATCAAGGAATTATTTTTGGCATGGCGGTGGAAGGTCTATGACCGCCTACCACATGCATGCATGTCGCTCCTGCGAGCAATGGAGGAGGCATGCAGAGACATCGAGGTGGGGTCAATCCACGGGTGGATACACCATGCCCGGCAATATTTTCCCCGTTGCCTGGCGAGGGAGAACATCACCTGTAATGTGGACGAGGTGATGTGGCCCGACTTCAATCGATGGCGTAATCTCTGACTTGTAATGGAAGTTTTTGTGCTACCTATATACAATGTATCACTGAGGCTTGGTTGCGGAAATAAAAATGGTTAAAAACTACAAATGACAGGTGTGTCTTGAGTAAAGTTGACCTGTGTGTTGTGTCTGTTTGACTGTTAATTGTTCATTTGCGTGTGTGTTCCCTATCGATCTGAAGAGGGCCTTTTGAAGTCAGAGTGTTAACAGTTTTGACATGGCAGTTAGATGTTAATCTCCAAGTGTTGTGTAAAGAATTCTTGTGTGTTGAGTTTTGACACGATGAGCCAAATTTTGCATTTTGTGTGTTAGCAATTGGAAAAAGACGGTAAGTACTGTGTCATCAGCATATAAATAACATTTATATTTTATTTTATAGTTATATATCAATTATGTACATATTATAAAATAAAGGACCCAAAATTTAACCTTGTGGAACTCCTTTATGAACAACAACAAAATTAGATTTTACCCCATCAACAACTATAGCCTGTGATTTATCGCTAATATAATTCTGAAACCATGCACAAGTGTTTATTGCAAAACATAATGAGATCAGTTATTTAAACAGCAGAGAATGCTCAACTGTATCAAAGGCCTTCGACAGGTCAACAAATAAAGCAACACAGTTTAACTTACCATCAACAGCCTTAAAAATATTGTTCACAACCATTGTAGTGGCAGTGATAGTACTGTGCCCTGGTCTAAAACCAGACTGATATGTGACTTGGCAACATATGAAGTTCCACAAAAGTGCTCATTCTGTTTTACATTTCAGTGTTTTTGAGACAGTTTTAGCACCTTTTCTTTTAATGTAGACTAGATATCGGAACATGAAACACTATGGTGTGCAGACCCAGAACAGAGCACTACTCTTTATGCGTGGATCAAGCAGATCCAAACCTAAACTAGTCAAGCTATCTTCTTCAGAAAAAAATATGTTTTTTTGATTTTCCAGTAAATATTGTTGGTTATTCTACTAACCAGTCATGGTTGACTCACATAAGATACAGTACAGTTTATCCTATTGGTGTTAGTTGGCTCTGTAAAAATAGACTGCAATTTATGTGTTGAAAAGCATTTTCTCCTAAGATTAATTTACAACCTTAAGATTCAGGCCATATTTCAGCCCTAGGTTGTTTATTCACAGGGGTCCTATTACATAGATTCTGGTGACCAGATTTCCAGAGTAAATTACTAACATCCTCCTTCTGCATTTCTGTTTGGATAATTGTAGCCTACTCTATCAAAATATTTATGTGATACCAAAAGTAAACAGAAAATTAACTCATTTATGACAGAAGACCTATCTGTGTGTCTTATTTTCTTTCATTATGTGTCAAGTATACCTTTTAATTGTAATGTCTATTTTGTTAAGGGTCAGACCACAGGAAGTCTAGCTGTCGCCTTGGCGTTTGCCAATATGGATCTGAATAAACAGTAATCATATAAGCTTACAATGGCTTGATTGTGTACTGTCTAGCCAAATCAAATGTAATTGTCCTTTATAAATGTAGGCTTGCAGTTAAACAAAGGGGTCTAATAATCTCTTCACATACTAGTTTAAACATAAGTCACAAAGGAAAGTCTGTGTTAATTGGTAGAAGTTGTAATTGGTGCCATTTTGCAATGTTTACCTAAAGATGACAGCTAATGAGCAGGTTAATGTTCAACCTTCAGTAGTATGTTGAAATGACAGCACTCAAACGTTTGAACATACTGAATCACTGAATCTGTGTGTCCGTGGGCCTACAAGGGGCTCAGACGAAAGAGTGAAACCTGAAGACATGGCTCATGTAATCTGTGGCGAGAACCAGGACTCCTGTCTGTAATTACATGGACAAAACGGTGGCAGACATTGTGAAGTTGGGTGGCTGAAGTCATTTAAATCCTTTACACACCCAAAACCTGACAAGGGATCCCCGTGACAGCAGCGTCATTGGGGGAGATGCTTTAAAGTGGGTGTGACCTTTTTTTACCATTACATGTGACATAAGTGAAAAACAGGTATTATTTCAGAGTTATCCAAGAAACACAACAATTCCTTTATGTGCCAACAAACACAATTCTTCCTGCATTGCGATAGTGACGCATTAGCGCTTTTTGTAATGCTCAAAATAACTCACAGACTGGTCAGGTACTGAATAGACATACTACTAGAGAAACCCTGTTAACAGAAATGATTTCACTTTTGGGAATTAGAGTATTGTAAATGAAGATACTAGCTACATTGGTATGGCAGGTTTAGATGAATCCTTTGTGATCCTCTGATATCTGTACTTTAATTAACTGTAAACAATTAACAGTTATTATGCAATATCTCAACTGTTCAATGTTGCATGCGTTTTGACATCAACTATCAGCTTTTATACAGAGCAACACCCATTGGTGATTTCAAATGTGTTCATTCAGCACCCTACTGGGAATTGAACCCACAACCCTGATGTTGTAAACTAAATGTTCTTCCATAGCTGACCTGTGTTGTATTGTGGTAGTTACTCACTTGTTATACTGCAAACCTTCAGTCAGCACCAGCTAAAACGTAAGCCTAGTATGTTTACAAAACATTAAAAAAGTCAGTTTACCTTAACCTTACCCTAACCTTAACCTCAATAACTTAGCATATTAGACGGAAACTAAACATTACCCATGTACTTTAAGTTGTAAACAATTCTAGGATATTTTCCAGGTAGAATGCTGATTCAATATGTACAAAAACTCACATTTTGATTGGCCATATCGTAAGTTTGCCTATATAATGAGAACGAGAACAGCCGCACACTCTATGCACTGATGCAAGGAGAGATTAATAAAATCAACGTTTCGGCAGACAAGCTACCTTCATCAAGGTTTCATGATTGCATAGAAAGTAACACATAAAATACACCACTTTTCAGAAAAAAACAGTGCAAGTTGAAACAAATATTACAAACTGTTATTGATCAATGACATGATTAGTTGATTGAACCAAACTGATTAACTGAAACAGAAATCAAACTAAAAGATGAGGGTGTGACAGTGTTTACTTCTCTTTAAAAAATGTGTTTTCCATTTCGTTATTATACAAGGCATATTCGGTCAACAGTGCTGAACAGTGTAGCTGACAGGGTTCATTAGTGTTCATTAATTCCTCAATGTACAGGGACACTGTGATGCATCCATCTGAAATAATACTATCTGCCCACATTTTCCATGCACTGGATGACGGAAATAGGTTATTTGTGTTAACCGAGAAGTGAGAACTTTATGAGACATCGGAGAGCCCCATTGGAGGAAGTGATTTTCTTTAGTTGGGAGGACATTTATATTGTCCTCTGGGAAGGCTCAGTTGCATATCAGCCACATCCATTCTAGAAATTTCCAGCACTGATTACTAGGAGAGCGTGGGGTGTTTCTGATTTGTACCTCAACCGACAGACAGGGACTGGGTTTACTACATTACTGACAGTTTGTTTGGAGATGTCATTGTCACAGTTAACCAGTATACACATTCTCCCTACACCGGCCTGAGATGTCAGTGGGTGGACCTGCTTCCTTTGCATGTTTTATTCTGTGGTTTTACTGGCCTGTTCTGTCTATCTTTTAGAGACGGTTATATGATCGTTAAGAAACACCTTCTACTTTACTGTTTTAACAGACCGAATGAGCAAAAAGGCAGGGACTTGATCACATCAGACACTTGAACGTGTCCCCTTGACCTTGCCAGACTCTTCCAGCTTTTCCTCGGCAAACAAAGTGGATAAATGCTGTCCAGGTAGTTCAAGTGAGTCAGCCCTGTCACGTGAACTTGCAGCCGCAGAAGGGATGCCTAATGGGATCAATATGTAAGACGTTTCTGGTTTCACAATAACTTTTGATGAGGTTTGACAAACTCAGGTGAAGCCAATTGTACCGTGCTGCAGAGCAAATGTAGTACAATGAACAAGGATGCACACTGGCCAGGATGAGTCAGAGCTGGGCCGTAGAGAGACGGTGACAGCCAGCGAGTTACAGCGCAACTTCCAACCTCCCATCTACAAACTGGTTGGAAGAGCTGGACTAAAAAGAAATAGACATCAAGCACCTACTGCTGATCATATCACTTCAGCCTGTCATGTTCACCCTACCCATCTACAAAACATCCCTCGCCAACGCATGTTGTTACAATTAGCACATTATCATCGCAGCATCTCCTCAGTATGACAGACTGAGTCTCTGGGCAGGTTTCGACACATGTCTTCATTTTTATCCATCTTACTGTTACCTTCCCCCACTTGCTTCACTTTCCACAAGGGCTTAGATTAGGACAGGAAGAATAGCTATGGATCGCTATATTATTTCCCCTTCTGTTTTCACTTAGACCCCTTACAGCCAAATTATTATCACTCGCTCCCCCAGATCGGCTTAACAATGGGGGAAATACATTTAAAAAAAAGGCCTCTTGCGTGTTTCAAAGTAATCCTCATGACTTTCTCTGAAGGTAACTAAAAGTCTAAAAGGATTCAGATATTTAACATTGACTGTTACCTTTACAAAATATCAATTTCTTCACACCTTATGAAAGCTAATGGTGCTTATTTTATTGCTTTTTATGTGTAATTTTTGCATTGATGTTTTACACATTAAAGAGCAGGGTCTGTTCAGCTAATTTATCACCATGATAGTGTCGAAAAGAATATGTCTTATCACAGCCTTTCTTCTTCCATTTACCCTGGTTGACACCCTGTTGAGCAGTTGGTATTCAACTCTTCCTTACAAGGTCTGGAGCCTGCTGGGATTCTGTTCTCCCTCATCCTTAATTGCACCTACTGGTATCTCAGGTCTAAATAAGTCCTAGATTAGAGGGATGTAATGAAAAAAGGGAGTAGAACTGGTTTCGATGTCCAAATTTGGTGATAAGGGCCGTAGAGGATGTTGTCTAAGTGAGATAATAGTCCTAGAATAATGCATAATATAAATATTGTTCAGTATTGTCAAGGCACTGTCATCAATACATTAATCATAGAATCAAATTGGATGATTTATGTTCAATATTTATAAAGGCATAAACTCATTACACAACCATAATTCCATTAGATTAGATTAGCAGTGAGTCAGACTGTTATCTTTTTAGAGTTCAGCAACGGAGGTTACATATAAAATAGTGCCAAGGATTTTTCACAGTTGGAGGTATTGGGTAGCTTGTCATTTTCACAAGGGTGCTTATATTTTATGAAGAACATGCAAGCGTTCCGATGTAGAGTTATGGCTGAGAAAAGAGTTGCCCAACACAATAATCACAAATAATGTAAACTAGGACATTTGTGTCAGGAAATACTAAATTCAGGAACTAGTTTGAACCTAGCTAGATACAACAACAGCACAGTAACCATAAAGATATTTGATCGATTTAAAATCTCCACATTTTCAAAGACTGGTAGACATATATACAAATTATAATAGAGAGTAAATCCCACCAATAACTGGATGTGATACTGGAGTTGACTCGATGTGATATTGGCTTGGGTATAGTTACATTACATATTTAGGAAGTTAATAATGAAATATTGGCTTGCTTTGGCCGTTATCAGGATCACAGAGAGTGTCAGCGAAAGTGAGCCACAGTGATGTCCTCCACTGAGTCAGCAGACCACAAAGCCGTGCATGGGACAAATGCCATGCTGTTTGGGCCATGACATGGCACACTTTACAGTGCTCTGCTTCGTTTTGCCTGACTGGCTGTACAAGGAACTGTACTGCCTCCTAGAGTTGGGCCTACTTCAAACGTACAGTCAGGTAGACCAACTGCACAAATCAACACTGAAAAATAAGCAAGCACACAGGACCAATGAATGTATACAATGCATTTTATTGAATTCTCTGTAATTGATTGTTCTTCAATCACAGTGTTTTCTATAATTATATATTTGCACTATTATTTAGCAGATTTAGATTTAATTCAAAATGAGTTACGGAACATTCTTAACACCATTACAGAAGCATATGTCAATCCAGGACCAGCTTGCTGTGGTGGGCATGGACATCCCAAAACTGGGATGGAAACGTTTGGCAAGATTGCAATCTTGTTCTTTTATTTTAATAATACCGTCACTGGCCACTTATTTAGGTATGCCTTGCTAGTACAGAGTTGGACCCCTCATTTACCTGCAGAACTTCCTCAATTCTTTGTGGCACAGATTCAACAAAGTGCTGGAAACATTCCTCAGAGATTTTGGTCCATATTGACATTAATGCATCACCAAGTTGCTGCAGTCGTGATCTCCCGTTCCACAACATCCCAAAGGTGCTCATTTGGATTGAGATCTGGTGACTGTGGAGGCCATGAGTACTGTGAACTCATTGTCATGTTTAAGAAACCAATTTGAGATGATGTGAGCTTTGTGAAATGGCAGGTTATCTTACTGGAAGTAGCCATTAGAAGATTGGTACACTGTGGTCATAAAGGGATGGACATGATCAGCAACAATACTCAGGTAGGCTGTGGCATTCAAACAATGCTCAATTGCTACTAAGGGGCCCAAAGTGTGCCAAGAAACTATCCCCCACACCATCAGCAGCCTGAACTATTGATACAAGGCAGGATGGATCCATGCTTTCATGTTGTTTATGCCAAATCCTGACCATCTGAATGTCACAGCAGAAATCAATACTCTTCAGACCATGCAATGTGTTTCCAATCTTCTATTGTCCAATTTTGGTGGGCCCGTGCAAATTGTAGCCTCAGTTTCCTGTTCTTAGCTGACAGGAGTGGTCTTCTGCTGCTGTTGCACATCTGCTTCAAGGTTCGAGGTGTTGTGCTTTCAGAGATGCTCTTCTGCATACATTAGTTGTAATGAGTGGTTATTTGAGTTACTGTTGCCTTTCTATTAGCTCGAACCAGTCTGGCCAGTCTCATGTGACCTCTGACAAGGCATTTTTGCACAGAGATCTGCGCTCACTGGATTTTTTCGCTTTTTCTGACCATTCTCTGTAAATCCTAGAGATGGTTGTGTGGGAAAATCCCAGTAGATCAGCACTTTCCGAAATACTCAAAACAGCCAGCCTGGCACCAACAACCGTGCCATGATCAAAGTCACTTAAATCACTTTTCTTCCCCATTCTGATGCTTGGTTTGAACTTCAGCAAATCATCAGCTTTCACTTGCTGCCACATGATTGGATGATTTGATATTTGTATTAACAAGCAGTTGATCAGGTGTACCTAATGAAGAGGCCATTATGCAAAAACAAATTCACAATGCAAATATTGGGTTATGATCGAGAAAAAAAATCCTGTATGGGTTCCAAAACAAAATAATCAAAATTGGTTTATAATAACTGGAGTAGAGAACATTAGCTTAATGTATAGTTAATTAAAGGTGTGTTAAGGGTAATTCTCTGGGATATTTTTACTTTTAAACATACGATTGGAAACAGATGGGAAAGAGAGTAGTGTGCAACACATTAAAAAGTACTATACTGTGCTGTACTCAACTCTGTTGAACTATGATTTACTCTGCTGTACACACTTCTGAAACATCTAATAGATGTTGATTTATGATTAATTCAGATTTGTTCCAAACCATTTTTGTCCTCAACTTTTCAACAAAGTATTGGCCGGACCAAGACCAGATGCCTTCAGACACTGAAATGTAGAGTTGTCCGAATCGGAAGAGAACAGAGATGGTACAGAAAACAAAAGATGTTTAAAACACAACTTAAAGGCCAGACTGTCCAGAAAAATGAAATGGGAAAGAGAGATAAGAAACATTAGGGAGAAGAAAAAATATAGAAACAAAAGCAAGATTCAAAGTGAAGGATTGAGGATGTCATAGAAAATACAAAAATATGTAATGTGATTGCATTTTTTATCCAGACTATCAATGCAACTGTTGTTTCTGAGGCTGATTACCACCTCTGCAGCTGGTCAACATTAGGCGCTGGTGGTGCTACTGAAAAGAGGGCAATATGGGGCTAACGGTAAGAAGTGTAGCTACCTTATTATCACCCTCAAAAATAATTTGTGCGATACAAGTGCAATGAAATATAAAAATAGTTATCTCTGTGAAAAAATGCCTGGCGCCGCTGGTAAAATGTATTCTATATTGTCTCTTTGTATCAAACAACTGGTTCATATTCAAGTTCAGCGGTTGGTTCAATTTCATACATAACCTGGTGTTATCATACTTCACTTGTCCTGACCTTGGCCATATATTGTCTACTCTTTCTAGCAGATTAACATATGCATTTGCATTGTTTACAAAGGCAGACTCAATATATTATCAGTCAGATCAGAAGATAGATCTGTTTGGTTAAACAACTAATTAGTGGAAGAAAATGTGCAATTGGACTGGGTTTCTTAATGCAACACTTGTAGTATTGTTGTCATAGGTAATCATGAAAAGATTTGGAGGTGGACGCAAGTGGAACAAGCATGCATCGTGTCTGGATATCTGGGTATTGTTATACCATTTGATATCTTTATTATGAATTATTTATATTTATAAAAAGAACCCACTGTTAAAATACTTAGCATTCTGCAAACTTGTTTGCAATTTCATTGTGCATTTAAATATACTAAGAATTTTACTTTGTGTAGTTCGTTTCTGTTGGTAGAGAACGTGAAGGGACAGAATGCACAAAATCAAAGCCAAGTTAGCATAACTGTACAGTCTTGGTAAACATGTTTAGACTATCACAAATACACATTTTCACATAGTCTGCTGCCTCAGTTTTGATGATGGCAATTTGCATATACTCCAGAATGTAATGCGAAGTGATCAGATGAATTGCAATGAATTGCAACAGTAAAGCATCTTCAGACCATTCATGTGTGGGGTTGCTACTCAGTTCTGACAAACTTCAAGCATTGATTATGCAAGAATGGGCTGCCATCAGTCAGGATGTGTCCCAGAAGTTAATTGACAGCATGCCAGGGCAGATTGCAGAGGTCTTGAAAAAGAAGGGTCAACACCTATATTGACTCTGCATAAACTTAATGAAAATGTCGATAAAAGCCTTTGACACTTATGGAATGCTTGTAATTATACTTCAGTATACCATAGTAACATCTGACAAAAAGATCGAAAAACACTGAAGCAGCAAACTTTTTGAAGACCAATACTTTGGTATAATTGTGCCATTCTCAAAACCTTTGACCGCATAGAGACAAGTTAGAGGGAAGAGTCACTGCATATCATTACAAAGTTATTCTGAGTAGGCTGTTCTCATGGCGATATGTGCAAAATCGTACAAAACAAAAAATGTGTGCACGTGTTTCTAGAGTCATGGAAACATAAAGCCTTGTACGGTTGGTTACGAAACATTAAAAAAGTCAGTTTACCTTAACCTTAAGGTAACATCCATATTCTAGCATTAACTAAATGTTCCTGAAGTACTTTAAATTGTAACCAAATGGTCTATTCTTGGAAATGTTCTGGTAAAACAGCCATTTAATACATACAAAAGCTCATATTTGAATGGCCATGTTGTTATTCTGTCTACGTAATGCAGCCAAATTGCCTAAGAATGCATGGTTCTGATTGATCACCTTCATCCCATGGTGAAACATTTCTTTCATTATGGGCGTGGTCTCTTCCAGCATGACAGTGCCCCTCCCCACAGGACATGAGGGGGTCATTGAATGGTTTGATGAGTATGAACATTTTGTAAATTAGATGGCCTTCGCCTTCACCAGATCTAACACCATTAGCAGATTTTGGACAGACATTAGACAGTGACTTTTCGCCGCCATCAACATAACACCAAATGAGGAAATAAATCTCTTTTGTTAGAATGGTCTTCCATCCCTCCAGTAGAGACTGATGCAGAATCTATGCAAATTGCATTGAAGCTGTTCTGTCGGCTTGTGGTGGCCGAACTCCTTACTGAGAGACTGTTGTTTTTTCCTTTAATTTGTCACCTGTCTGTACAGCACAGTGAGTGTTGAATAAACAAACTATTAAAAAAACTACATGTTTTAACAGTTGGATTTACAGTATTAGTGTAGTACACAAGAGTGTAGGAGTGAGGTTGATATTGAAGGGAAAAAAACAAATATTTTTCACAAATTGTTCTTATTAGTGGGGGGGACCACATTGCCAGTCTGTAAAATTGGGGGTGCACATGTTCCCCCCATCCCCCCCTGTTCCTACGACCTTGGTAGTACTGTACAAAAATGCATGGCGGCAAGCACAAAAGGTCTAAAACATTATTGTTTAGCTACTAATTTTCAGTTTGGAGGTGGCTTCATTCCATGTGGTTAGCATGTTTTATTTGTCTCTATGGAACTAACCTGGTCCCCAGGGTCTACGTTGCACAGCGCATATCAGCCTAAAACCCTTTCTTGTCAACGTTGGCCTTGACGTAAAGACTTCAATGTACCAAATAATATCAATCCATCAATTCAACAGTGAAATGTGGGGCAGGATGTTGTGCAAAATTGATAGTTAAAATGTACAGATTGATTGGCACCATCGATTTCGGGCAATGGCACAAGGTCACATTTAAAGCAACAGTTTGCAAACTGAGCGGAAGCTTCTGGAAATGATATTAATATGGACAGACAGCCAGGTGCTCAGGGCCAAAGCACTGGGAAAGAAATTATATAGGTGACCCTGCTTGCCCTCTAACTGAGCATTTTAGAAACATTTATAAATATTTATGGGTAAGCATCAGGTAATCTGTTCACAAAGCAGACATAGTCGACATGCATGAGAAATATTTTAGTACAGTTAAAAAATATGGCAAATCTTAATACTAATTACAAGATACAGTATAGATCAGATAATAAAACTCATGTGTTAGCACAAAGCATATTGTACAAAGAGACTTTAAGTACCATTGGCCTGCTTTTAGTTATGAAGAGGCCAGGAAGCATCTGCCTTGGGAAAGGAGAGGGTTTTATACCTTTAAGTTGCTATTTATGTATTTATTCATGCCTGGAACCATTGGCCAGCTTTGAAATATGTCAAAAGAATTGAATCTTTATATTTTGGGTCAAGCACTGTCTAGTTCAATTAGAAATGTTAAAGCCATTCTTGACACTTTTTCCAATGTTTTAACTGTATTTGGTCACATTTTCCATCTGCTTCGAAAGTCTTGGCTCCAACATTTTGCATCAGACAATTAATCATTTTATTTCTCTATTTTCTCCGTTTACTGTAAAACCTCTGACATGTAGATGAGTTAAAGCGTTTGTATGATCAATGGTTGTTAGATGTAATCTAACTAAAGTTGAGGTTCCCTACTGCATTATGTAACTGTTACAAGACAAACTTTTAAAATAGTAATATTCCTAAAAATATATGTTTTTGCTCAAAATGATAAGAATGACAAGGAAATCCTCAACACTGAGAACATGAAACATTACCATAGTGAAAAGGAAAGAATCTGATCTGCATACTGAAAGTAGCATAACAATTAATATACACAGATCTCCATAGTATTTGAACATTGACAAATATTTGTCTTTTTGGCTCTGTGTTCCAGACAGGGGTGGCGGCAGGGTATGTCTTGGTTGGGCTACAGAGTCCCACCAAGAATCGTTTTAGCACCACCATGGAATATCAACTGTGCTGGGTTAAGTGATTTTCACACCTATAGTTCTGTTGATTCGGTGCGATTCAAGGGTGAAGTTGCAACATTGTTGCATTTTTCAGTTGGTTCGGTTTGCACTTTGTCAAACGCCCCAAACACTGTTAACACATGTCACATGGCCGGACTGTTGCCTAGCAATGGAATTTCATTTAAAAGGTCCAATGGTGATGTCCAGGCAACCCATAACTCGTGCTTTTTACAACGTTCTATCTGTGAAAGTGCCCTGGAACGGCAGTCAAACCTGTAGCTTACCACTCGTGAACTCGTACCAGATCATTGTACTCCCAGTTACAGTTTTTGATGTCACAGACACATAAAGATCAATGGCGACCCTTGTTGATCCTGTACAGACGTCGATGGTTAACGGTGTGAAATAGATAGACATAAATTGGCAATGTAAAGTAATTTTGCACATTGTAATCAAAATAATACACATACGATTGTGTATTACTACAGGTTATGTTTATTAAATCAAGCCCAAAATAGGTTGCCGACTAGAAATTGCTAGTATCAGCTACCGCTAGCTAACGTCAACGTTAGGTAGCCACTAGCTAACGTTAACGTTAGGCATATAGGTCGTCATTTGTTGTTGGTGTGACTTTTGCCTGGAATGCTACCCAGTCATAATTTGTGACTTGAAGTCGTAACATACAAAAAATTGTGTCTGGAACGCAGTACAAGGCAAACTCGCTGTCACTTAGAAATAATGGAGCAACACCACATTTATGCGATCTTGGGGTTTTTGGTTTTGATTTGGTGTTTCAGATCCTTTAATGTGACTGATGCAATGATGTTACAGTTAAAGTGCAAATTAAAAAGTACAGTAGGTGTAATGTGGAGTGAAGAGAATGCAGGAGACAAATCCAGCGAGTCACAGTATTCACCACACATAATGAAAACCATTAACTAAGGCTTTATGGCCTGACTAAGTTGGGGCGACTGTAACGCCCAAAATAACAAATCTAATAATTACAAGGAAACTACGACTCACGGTACATTACTGGTACTAATCAAACATGAAAGTTTACATTGTTCACTTGATTAAACCTTTACTGGACAAATACTCATGAAGTGTGAAGTGGGAGAGTAGTCACAGTTTACAAGTGAATTTGCGAAAATAGTCTGTGAATGAGCTTGTAGAAATCTGAAAGAAGTATCTAAAGATGAGACATAATGAACATCATGAGTCATTGAAGAAATGTACTGTCTATAGATGACACTAAGACAAACAAGTACTAGAGTGATTGCAAAAATAAATATTGTAGAAAAAGAGTCTGTGAAATATGTCTACTGGATCCAACTCACTTGTCTTCATTCATGATGTCTCTGTTGACAACCACAGGACGGAGTCTACAAAAACAAAATGCCTTCTAAAATACATTCAAGGTACAGTTATGCAGCAGGACATTGAACTCAAAACCACATCCATATATCTATGGTACTTTATCATGTCAACCACAGTATGTATGTCCAGTTGAGCATTTACATACGGTACACAAAAAAAATGCCCTTCTTGAAACAAGCTAAATAATCTTTAATCTGGTCAAATTGTCCTGTATCAAGCAAATAAATCTGCCAATGGGGTAAGCAATGGGGTAAGCATTTTTTCCTTGCCAAGAATTCTTGAAATTAGCAGAAAAGTCTTGACACTGAGAAGTAGAGATTTATCTTAAAACTAGATAAAAATGCTTAAAACTAAGCAAGTTTAGTTATTTACAAGCACTTAAGAAATTGTTATTTTATATATAAATCCTTAAAATTAGTTTGTTATAGTCAATTGTTCTTATTTTGAGAGTTTTTATCTTATAATAAAATTCCAAAATTAGCCCAAAAATCTAATGATGAGATTAAATGTCTTGAAACAGAACAAAGTTACTTTATCTTAAAATAAGCAGCATGAAGCATTCTCACTTTGAAGGTCTTTATTAAACAAAAGCATAATTTTATTCCACAGCATATCAGAAAATACACCTCTAATTTCAAAATAAAGGCTGTAACAAGTTTATTTTTTTTCTCTAAAGAAATGCACACTGTTCCTTACTGCCAATAAACCAAAAATGTAGAACAAAAGAAAACACATCCTCTATAGTATAATTAGTCTAAACAGTAACAATGCACATACCATCTCTCCATTTCAAATGACATCTCAATTTCAGTGATGCTCAGTAATGAAATGTGAGCTACATGTTTCAACAAACATCTACTTACTCGATGAACGCTTGCCATTCAGACAAGGCTTTCTTTTACGAAGGGTTACACCACGCATCTCATCTCCCAACACCTTGGTTTGCAAAAAACTGAAGTGTGGCAATAGACTTAGGATAGAGTAGGTCAAGTGAAGGCAATGAGGTAAAGGCCCCTCATACTACAAATTTTTTCAAAGGTTGTCACTGGAGTTGTGCCAATTGCAACCATGCAGTTGTCTTGTCTAACAAGCAAGAATGGACTGAAAAGTGCACATCAGTGGAGGAAGGCATTGGGATCTTCTGAGGGCTAGATAATAAAATAGTAAATGTAAAATATTAGGAAACAGCTGAAAACAAGTAACATGTTTCATTCAGTACTGTAGTAATGTTTCACATATCACAGTTTGAACCATCATGCCTTTCATACCCATGAGAATCAAGGGTATGCAATCACTTTTGGCTTCTTCAAATAATATGAAATTAATGTCACAATGAACAATTGTTTGCTTGATTTTAAATTGCTTTTTTAAGGGTTGAAGTTATTGTAGACCCTTGGTTGTTATGTGTATGAAAGCCATGGTCATTCAAACATTATAATAGCGTGGAAAGCTTTTAATGTCACTGTATAAAATACTCACCGTAAGAACATGGCCTTGCTGCTTGAGCCCAGCTTCTTTGGTGGTGCAGTGCCAGATGGGATGAGCAATGGCAGTGCTGGGAAAACCACTGGTTTGAAAGAATCGCCCCCAAAAGTTACAACATGTTAAACTCTCTAATGCTGTCTAAAATAATAAAGGTTGGAATTTCTAAATTAAATGTTAATGTACTTGTGATCTTACCTCTAAAGTTCTTGGAGGCTTCATAGCTTGCTTCATCACACCATAACACTGAACCTTAAGAGTTGAAGGGTGATGGTGCTCTCTGTTCCAAGTCGTTGCCGCTCCCATCCTGGGATGTATAATTTAGAAAGATTTGAAGTGCTGAGCTCATCCTGCATGGCACGGTGACATCTTCCAACTGCTGATGAACCTTGGATTTCAATTTGCTCAGTCTCCCCCCCTGAAATGCAGATGTGAACACTTAAGAAAGAAGACCCACAAATGGATATCTAATCATCAGTAAGTTTGTTCATTTAGACAAATTTACACTTTTTGGGCTGAGACTTTACATTGATGCACTTTGTATTTTGTTTCATTCAATGTTTAAAAATGTTTGATTTACCATCAAGATCTTCCTTGTGTTAAACTATTTTGGTACAGTACAGTATGAAATAATTGTGTGCATCTTATATTTTTCTGTCTTATCGTTCTGCACCTGTCCAAAACTGTTTTAAAAAATTCAGTGGTTTCTTAACTTTTAGGCTCATTTGTAGCCAGAGTTGGGTAAATTACTTTTTAAAGTTACTTTTACATTTGTTAAAAGTAACTTTGCTCGTACTCTGCTTGTAGCTAGCTTGTAAAAACTGCTAAATTGCTGTTTGCCCTTGCTAGCAAATGTTTGAGATTATGTTCATGGAAGGCGTTAATGTTCCTTGCTAGCTAGCTAGCTAACGGCTATAGTTACAGACAGCTAACTTAAACCGTTACTTACCCCTGAAGTTTGAAATTGTAACTTCATAAATGCAACAGTCATGGATATTTGGCAAAAAGTTACAGAAATATTATGGAAAGTTTTGAAATCAATTTGGTAAGAAGGGAGTCGGCAACACTGAACCTTTATCCAAATCAGTCAAGTGTCATGTTAAACTGTATGTTTTTATGTTTGTCATGTTTCTAATAAAAATAATGCTAATAATATTGCTGTCATTTCATGAGATTCTTAAATTGAGAAATTGTGCAAGTGGTATCAATCTTAAAATAAGGAAGATAAGATGTTCCTTTGCTGGGATAATTAGCAAAATATGTCCACACCGATTACTAGTTAAATCGAGCTTGAAATTAGTTGGTAAATCTTATTAGGAAAACGTTAGGTATATTTTTTTAAAATAAGGCAATTTGTCTTATGTGAAAATGCTTGGCAAGATTCTTTTTCTCTTTAGACTTAAAATAAGACTCATTTTCTAGAATTAAGGCTTATTTTTTTACTTTCTTAAAAATCTGTGTTTGCAGTGTAGCGAAGACAAGACTGAGGGAAAAAGGACCCAAAACAAGCAGGAATTGAAAATGTTGATGATAATGTTTCACTGTCCACATACTGTACCTCTGGAGTTGATATTACAGTATCTAAGTGATTACAGTTTTTCCCGATTGCTAAAACACTAAAAGTGAATGCTCATAACAAAGCGTT
>JACXGM010000022.1:99094-130382 GCA_016801145.1 Umbra pygmaea
GTAAACAATTCTGTAACACACGGTGCAAAACACTACACACATTGTGCATGTGTTACACACTTTGGCCAATGATGAAACACTCTGCAGTCAGCACGTCCATTCAATAGTTAAAACACACATGACATTAGCAACACTCCCGCACACATCGTAAAACACTTAACCTGTAACTGAACACCAATCAGTCACTATATATAATTCATGTATGAGCACCTGTCATGAGACAATTGTCAATATGGAGGCTGAAAGACCAAGGGGAAGGAGAAGATGAGGAAGAGACGGGAAGAGGGAGAGGAGAACGAGGAAGAGACAGGGAGGGAAGAGGGAGAGGAGATAGAGGAAGAGACTCTGGTAAAAACCAGACATCGGGACTGAAACATCATCGGCCAAAGGGCCATCGAGAATGTCGCCGGGCAGTGCGGGGGCAACATCGTCATGTGTGCAGCCATTAGTGGTCAGGGGGTCCTCCATCACCATGCCACCCTGGGTCCCTACAACACTGCACACATACTGACATTTCTGCATGCACTACATGCAGCAGTCACATAGGACCAACCAGGGCAGCCCATGTTCGTTGTCATCTGGGATAATGTCAGTTTCCACCAGGCTGCTCTGGTCCGGGACTAATTCGCCAACCACAACCATTTCATGGTGCTGTACCTGCCCCCTTATTTCCCGGTCCTCAACCTGATAGGGGAATTATTTTCGGCATGGCAGTGAAAGGTCTATGACCGCCTACACATGTACGCGTGCCGCTCCTGCGAGCAATGGAGGAGGCATGCGGAGACATCAAGGTGGGCTCGATCCACGGGTGGATACGCCACGCCCGGCGATATTTTTCCGTTGCCTGGCATGGGAGAACATAGCCTGTGATGTGGACGAGGTGACGTGGCCCGACCCCAATCGACGGAGTGATCCCTGACTTGTAATGGGAGTTGTTTTACTACCTGTACAATGTATCACTGAGACTTGGTTTCGGGAATTAAAACGGTTTAAAAACTACAAATGACAGAAGTGTCTTGAGTAAAGTTGACCAGTGTGTTGTGTCTGTTTGACTGTTTATTGCTCATGTGCATGTGTGTTAACTATCGATCTGAAGAGGGCCTTTTGATTGCAGAATGGCAGTTTTGATTGCAGAATGGCAGTTTTGATGTGGCAGTTCAATGTTAATCTTCAAGTGTTGTGTAAAGCATTCTTGTGTGTTGAGTTTTGACACAATGAGCCAAATTATGCATTTTGTGTGTTAGCAATTGGAAAAAAATGTATTATACAGTGTTTAAATAGTTCATTTTATCTTTTTGTTGATTATGTGTACAAGGTCCAGAGTTGGGTAAGTTACTTTTTAAAAGTTACTTTTACATTTGGTAGAAGTAATCTGATTACTTTTAGACCAGGTCTAATTCCCAGATTACAGGGTTGTGATAAAAAATGTAGTGGAACTAGCTTCAGAGTTGAATAGAGCTGCTTGGGGATTGAATAACGGACGGACGTTTTACCTGAGATGAGCATGCTATCATGGTCATTTATTTAATTTCCTGAGCCACTCATATTACAACATCCTCCAGGATAACAGGATTTACCTAAGGAAATGGAAATCTTTGGATTAGACCTGCTGTAAAATCATAGGCTCTCTGAGGAAATTGACTTAGGAAATGAAGGAAATTGTTTTGGGTCAAACTGTTAAGGAAACACCTGTGTGTAATGTAATTTCATGACCAATCATCCACTTATTCATTGATGTAAAAAAATCTTATTTCAGAGTAAAGGGAAACAACTAGACCATAGCATTTTCCACAGGCAACTTTTCATTAATCTAATTTAGAAAAACAAATGATAATAGTCAAAGTTCACTAGAAAACAAAATGGATTAGAAAACCACAGTAGTTTCCCTAAAGTCATATCTTTAATTTATTTTCAATGCAATTATACTTTGGAAGATATTTACCTTTCTAAACAGGGCAAAAATAAAAAAAATACAGATCATCTTCTAACAAAAGTGTATTTCAAAGTTTATTGCAAAGTTTCATTGCTTTAAATGTGATTCAACTCTTTGTGCATGCTGTCCATACTGTACTGTATACTGTTAACTCTGTAAACCCAGAGTAAAACCAACAGATACACTGAATCAATGTATTTTTTGTAGAATTTTGCTGAACATGTATTGTACTATATGCTATCCTAGCTAAGGAAGGACTGAAAAACAAAAAAAACATTTCACAAAATCAACCCTGTGGCTTCTGTTTTGGAAAGAAATAAACAAATTGCTTTTGTGGATATGTGTGTGTTACATGCTGCTGTTATATATTCCATTGGGTTAAAGAGGTTTGCCATTTTTATAAGACAGCTTCTAATCAACATTTAGATCATTAATATTGCAATTAGATGTCTTGGAACATGGACATGATGCCAGCACAGAAAGCCTGAGAACTTTCCAGTAGCCTCTGGGTTTGAAACCAGTTGCTGTTTCCAACACTGAGGCTTTCCTTTCGTAGAAACCTCGACCAAAATCCACTTTACCACCCTTCTGTACAGCACAGACCGCTGTCAGTTAAAAATGGTTTAAACTGTGTTATATACTTTAAAACCACTCTCTGTTCCAGTCATCTCCTCTTCTCAAACCTCCCCAAGGTTACAGAGAAGTTCAACAGACATTACATACCTCAAAGCCTGATGCATTTCCACCGCATTCCATGTGGTGACGGCTTTACCAGAATATTCCACATTGAGGGAAGACTGTGTTATTTATTAAACATGTCCCGTCATTTTATCACCTGACCTATCCTGGACCTTCTCTCTGTAAGTAGATGAACAGGATAAGAAAGCTCCCCTCCAGATTGGACCGTAGCCAGTGCATGTTAACTTACCACTTCCCAAAGATTTAGACTTCAGAAATTCTATACTTTCGAAGGTTTGGCACCTCAGAGAACTTGCTTTTGCACACTAAAATTGCTGCCCTATTTACCTACCTCCTAAACGTGCTTTTAACAATACAGTCAAGTGTTGCTGTATAAGGAGTTGAAGTGAGTCTAAATGTAAAAGCTTATATATTACATATTACATTTTCCATATATTTTTGACATGGTTTGTTGGCTACAAGGGTTTATTAAAATTCAGATTGGCAGGTTTCATGTACATATATTGGTGCTCCAAGTAAAATTGGGGGAAACCCATCAAAATTTAATTGGATTTCCACTATGGCTGATTCTATTTACAGTATAACTATTAGTTGTACAGTAGATGTATATTGGTAAATATAAACTCCTTAAGTCATTCATTATTTTAGAATGTTGCTTATGTTTTATAAGGCTGCAATAGATATTATTAGAAGATAATTCAGTAACACTTTGAGGAGTAGCTGGAGTGAAATTCCAGTGGCAGAACATTCAAAGCTAAGATGTGGAAAATAAACATGTTTTCAACAGACACCACTAATCAACGAATCATTCTGAATCACTGATGATTTTATAGCAATTAAATGACTAACAAGATCCATGACAGATGTTATTGCAAAAAACCCTGTCAGAAAAGCAAATGTAACACCTTTCCCAGTATCATGCCATATAGTATCCTCATCTATTGTTTTCAGTAGCAGGGATACATAGGTATGTGGCCTCAAACTACTCAGTAGCTTATTCACTGACTTTAAGTGTTATTCATCGAAGGTATAGAAAGTGCTGGATAGCATTGATAATTTACCTAAAATTAGCAGAAGTACTTCCATATTTTTATGTAGGTTCCTTTGCTCTCACCCACCCTGGATAGCACATATGTTGTTTAAACTTGCATCTAAAACCCTGTTTATAACTGCAACAAACATGCAGTTTTTTTAATCCTGTCCGGATACTTACCTGACCCCGTATCAACAAACCCTTACAAGATCCATCACTGTCAGCTTTTGTTTTTGAAAGTTGATATTAATTTATGGCCTCCAGCAGTGCTGTTACAATTAACCACGAGACATAACAATGTTCTAGGGCCATAGGGCCTGACTTTGTAGCTTCGCCGACGCTAAAACGAGACCACCACTCCCACCCTTCCTTTGATCATTTGTCATCCGTCATTGCCAGTCATGACAGAGCCACTTAGACACTGAACCACCCTTCACGAGGATTGAATCAATGAACCAAGCAGACGAGCCTCAAGGGGCCTGAGGGGGAAAGTGACTCCTCTTCATACTGTGTGTTAATTTTATAGTCTGGTTTTAGTAATTACTTGCTGACCTTGCGGGCACAACAGTCCTCCTCTGTTGCACGAAGAGCCTTTGTACTGTCAAGCACTGATGGCTTCCCCCTGGTCACTTCCCTTTGACTTCTTCCCTTTTGACGCTTGCAGGTCTAAATCTGTTAACTTTCTCGTATTGTTTGTTCATAGGTCGTGAAAGAGGGCTCAAATGAGGTTTTTGACTATCGAAATGACAACAAATTCACAACATTTAGCAAAGAACAATCTAAGTGTGGAGAATGTGTTTGCTTGCATAATGTCCTCAAGTGCACCATGGTCTGGCAAAAAGCAGTGGAACACGAGCTACACCCGCTCTCAGAGATACATTTTGTCCGGTATTGAGGAAGATTGAAATCAAGGTTTTAGCCAATCATTTCAATAACATTTCTTGATGATCTGACAAAACTCCTTTCACTATTTGGCGACAAGTACTGTACAGATAGATAAACAGTATATTTCTTAGGATTGTAGGTCCCTCTAGCGGCCACTGACAGCCGTAATGTCCCTCTATCCGGTGGGCAAGCCTTGATCTGAGCGGTTGATTAGTGTGCTAAATGACATCATGCATATGTTGTGCAGTCAGCAGCCTGTTTGGCCGCACTCACATGTCATCGTGTGAGAAAGGGGTATTATTAGCATGGGTAAATAGCACCGCACTGACTCACTCCTTTAAATTACATTTAGTAAGGGACTAGTGAGGTTGGAAATATTTCTAATCGGTCCAATCTTTATGTCTTAAAAGAAAAGTACTCTGCCTTTGCCAAGACCTGTGGTTATAGCAATATTTAGACTTGATGTTTAATTGACTTTTTGACATTTACAGATTGTCTGGACTTTAAACTCTGTGAGAGACCCGCGGTGGCAAAAGTGCAACTCTGACTAAATTGAATCGTGTACAGCACTGCTTTAACTCCAGTCCTGTAGTGCTGAAACACTTCTGATTTTTACTTTTACCTGGCAGTCAATTGCAATCACCTGGTTTCCCAGGTTTGAATCAGTCCCTTATTAGACAGAGAGGACAAAAAAAGTGTTTTTGTCCTCCAGGACTGTAGTTGAATATACCTGATATACAGGTCATTAGCTAGAGAATCATTTAAAATACCTAATGGGCCTTTGTGCCTTCTTTGACCCAAATGTATGTTAATAATTTTGTTACCATTATTTGTGACGTGATCCCCATTATTGAAGTACATTACTTTAAATGACGTGTCTTATTTATTATGGAGTAGTTTGAAAATATATAAATAATAAATTGTGCTTGTTATATCAATAATTTATTACATCAAACTGAATATCTGTACACTATATGATGGTGTGTGTTAAACACGAGTGTGCTGTATATGCACTAAATACTGGGTTTTACAGTGTAGCCTCAGTTTCCTGTTCTTAGCTGACAGGAGTGGCCCCCGGTGTGATCTTCTGACGCTGTAGCCCATCTGCTTCAAGGTCTGACATTTTTTGCTTTCAAAGGTGCTCTGCATACCTTGGTTTTAACACTGGTTGTTTGAGTTACTGTTGCTTTTCTATCAGCTCAAACATGTCTGGCCATTCTCCTCTGACCACTGCCATCAACAAGGCATTTCCACTCAGATAACTGTCGCTCACTGGATATTTCCCCTTTTTCTGATCAATCTCTGTAAACCCTAGATATGGGTGTGTGGGAACATCCAAGTAGATCAATACCTTCTTAAACTGCCCATCTAGCAGCAACAATCGGGCCACGTTCAGAGAAAATCCCCTTTATTCCCCAGTCTGATGCTTAATTTAAACTTCATTAGATTGTCTTGACCATGTCTACATGCTTAAATGTTATGGAGGGTTAGTTCAGTGGATCAGGTGCTAGAAGGATCTGAACTCCTTTGTTCATGTTTAATGATTGGAGGCCCCAGCCCTGTTGGTCACCACAGAGGGAATTCGTAGGTCAAACGGGTTAACCTCTGCAAGAGTGCTGGGCTAGACAGCATCTCCAGCAGGGTTCTGAGAGTGTGTGCTGACCAATCAGCAGAGGTATTCACTGACAACTTTAACACCTCCCTCTAACTTCTGTTCCCGTAGCAAACACCTCTGTCATTATGGAATGCTTTCAGAGGCTAGTCAAAGATATTGTCTCCTCCATTCCCGATACACTGGACCCACTTCAATTTGCCTACCGCCCTGACAGATTCACAGATGATGCCATTGCCACCGTGATGCACACCGCTTTTACCCACCTGAACAAAAGGAATACATACAGTGAGCTCTATAATTAATGGGACACTGACCAGTTTTTGGTTGTTTTAATTCTGTACTCTAGCAATTTGAGCTTGAAAGGATACAATGACATGAGGTTTAAGTGCAGACTGTCAGCTTTATTTTATTCATACATATCAGGTGAACCATTCGGAAATCATAAAACATTTTGTACAAAGTTCCTTCCATTTTTGGGCACCGAAAAACATCCTTATTGCTTTTTCTCTTTTACTATCATAACTGTATTGCTGAGCTGTAGCATAAGAGTTTCACTGTATCTTACAATTACATCTGCATCTACTGTACATGTGATAAATATACTGAACTTGATACAGAGATTTATGTAAATGAGCAGTTGAACAGGTGTGCCTAATAGAGTGGCCGGTGATTGTATTTTAAAATACATTTGAAAAACCATTATAAATTACCAAAGTACTGTAATTATAACAATGCACAATTCTGAGTCTGTGAACTTTGCTGAATTACTTTGCTAAATAACAAACCTTAGGTTTACACTTAGGTGTCATGTGGGGAAAATTATCCAATCATTTGTTGTTCCAAGTGGGATGGGAGCCACGGAGACTGCTTAATGTTAAAATACAGGGTCAATAGAATGCTGAAGTTAAGTTCTATCCTGACTTGATGCCATTCTTATTGTAAATGCTATGGAATGAGGGGTCGAGGACATGCGCCTACAAATGCGGTTTTTATTAGTAAATCTATTTGAACTAACCGATATATCATTTTTTGACTTATATTTATGAAAAGCCAAGTAACTATTTGCCCATATAGGGATAATCATCATATGTTGCAATGGGACAATTTTGAAATAAACGGACGACTCCTCACCATCCCATTTGAAAAAATAACAAGCTCCCATAAGTCCTATTCTATGTGTAACTGTAAGATGTGTACAGTAGCAACGTCTCAGCTGAGCAATCTGGGTGCACTGCATTTGGTGGATATGTCTCTGGTGTGCACAGCGTAATGGGCAGGATGTGGCTACTATAACTCATATTTTAAATTGGAATTGAATAAACAAATGCAGTGGTCCAATACAACAGATGATTAATGTGAGCTGTCCGACTTGGTTTCACCAGTAAGCTGTGAACTTAATTGGTACCGTGAAATCTTTTTCAAGTGACCTAAGCAAGAAGGGTTTACAGGGGGAGTGTAGGCTATAATGTTTCATGCACAGTGTTTCAGGAATTAGCTTACCAGGCTGAGGAGTCCATGCTATACAAATATGTTTTGCTTTGCGTTGATGTATACCAGTGGTAGGCAGCCCTGTAATGCTATAAGCACTTGTCTGTTCCGTATGTCTGTTCAATTGTAAGCTGACTGTTGGTAAGTGGTTGGAGTTTTTGTACCTGTGACAATGGGCCCAAATTTACCTCAAAACGTTTAAATAGGGGACATGTTTGCTCTGTACCTATGCAGTAGAGTATGTCTCATGAATGTGAAATCATCAGCCAAGTATCTCACTCCTTTTCTACAAAAGCAATCAGAATAGTAGACTGATATGTTCTTTTCTGTTCATAAAACACTGTGTTCATTTGCTCAGATTATAACAAAAATCTAAAAAAAATCCTGTAAATGAAGGCTTGAAATTCACAAATAGGAATTATATAGTGGCATGTGAACCAGTGCTTTAATGTCAATGTTTTCGGTGTTAACTTTATCACTTTTAACACTTAGCCAACCATGACTGCATGCACAATCTACTTCAGACAGGATTATGGAACATTTTATGAGCTGATTCTGAGAGAAAAATCTGACAGCTTTAAACAGCTCAGTAACAATGTCTACCCACTTCATTATTCTTTGTAATATTCTGTGTAGGTGTGATTGTTGAAACGATGGAGCTGTTACGAATCACTTTCAGAACCAAGGAATTTATAAAATAGCAATACTTCACTTCTTTTGACAGATCTTTTAATATTATACAAAAATTATATAAATTGGGAAAGGTTCAACACATGAAATGTATTTAACACATAATGTATTTGTTTTTAATTAGTTTAAGAAAGTTTAAAAATAACAAGGATCTAGTACATTTAGGTAGTACAAAAAACAAGCTTAAATATACATCATTTAAATGTATTTAATATATTTACACTTTAACACTAATGAAAGCACCTGAACTGTAGTTTTTATTTATTTATTTATTTAACCATGTAAGTTGACTGGGAAAAGTTTGTCATTTGCAGCAACAACCTGGGTAGGTCACACAAAATGACTATATGTACAAGAGCAAGCAAAGCAATTCAAAACCAAAGCAGAAAGAAACACAATCATATAAAACATACAAATGTTAATAATAACATTATAGGGGGTCCGCGTGGTGTAGTGGGCTTAGTCAATGCATTGCAAAAGAGTCTACATCATGATAGATAAAAGTTTAAACTTGACTATGGGTTTTCTGACTGTCCCTGGGCCTCCTGGCACAAGGGCAGCGAAAAATGTCTGGGATTTCTGTTAGGTACAGTAAGTCTGATTATCTATCCTGCCACGTCGCTCTCCAATGACTCCTTGTGTCCAGATCGGCTACCTGTGGGTTCAATCACGAAAGAATAGTGGGTGAACTTCATCATAACGTGCATGATCCGACTAAAAGCTTCCGTGTTGGTTTCACAGTGTGAAAAGGATCGGCACCTGGGCGACATGTGGTTGGATGAACCATGTGCACGCCCTTCACCATCCCACAGATCTGTCCAAGGAGTTGCAGAGCTGCCGACAAGCCAGGATTAGAGGGAATTGGGAGGGAAGAAAATTGAGGAAAATCACAGTCTTTTTTCATTTATAATAAGATTATCATAAATAAATGTCTAAAATGCCCTAATGACACCAGTTCATCCAACTTAAATGTACATTGTAACTCTGGGTTTCAAGCTGTAAATAAAGGGAAGAAAATATGCCTTACAGCTGAAAGCCCAGAGTACTGTTATAACTGCAAAACAAAGTCCAAACAGCCATTCCTGGCCCCTGCTACCTGTTAAGACTGGCCTCAAGACTGGGGCACGTGACTCACACCAGAACTGTGGTTAAGATACCTTCCACATGCATCATTCCTCTGGATCTATCATACATTTTTTCACCTTTCCCAAAAGTTTGACACTTCAGTTGTAGACATTTACTTTTGAAAAACGGTCACTCTGTGAGGTTAACTTCAATGTTATGTTAGAGTGGTTTTTATTTCCATCAAGGACTGTATGTCATTACTTAAAGCTATTGAAAATGCAATCACCAAAAACATGAATTCCATAAATATTCCAAGATGAACTAGGGCTGCCCACCAGCTACATCTTTATAGTTAAGGGTTTGAGCCTGACTATGACTTCTATGACTTTGCCCAGACCTTGTTGTATATTAAATGAATGTACTCATCAAATTAAATTACTCCGCAGAATGTGTAGAAAAGGGAGCATAGACTTTAATGTTTAAAGCCGATTTTGTCACTGCAGAGAGAACTCCCCAGACTCAGATAACTTTCATTTTTATACAAAGAATGATGTCACAACAGAATTTAATACTGATTTCCAATTGATCCAAATAGATAGAATTAGTTGGAAATCTCACCAATTGTTACAAGCCTTGGATTCAACATTACTAGTATTGCTTAACTAGGTGCCAGCTTGTCTTGGAATTCTATATGTTAATCCCTCCCCAAGGCCCAAACTGCTTCAGTAACACTAATTATTGGGACCAAAAGGCTTTTGACAAATATCTGGATGTTGTTCTCTATTTGGTAACACTGGCTTTAGATTTACATACATTGCATTCCAGAGACATCCTGTATCCTGAGTTAATTAACACTGTTGGCCGCATTCCTGCAATGGAGCAAATCTTCATTTACAGTGAAACAATTCTCAATAGTTGCATAAGTCATTGCCACTAATCCATATTAATTCTGTATTAATTATACCGGAACCTCAATGCAGTGTGTGGGATTCTTTTTCTCATATACTTGCTACATTATTTCATTGCATATTTCCTCAAAGCTACTTCTGCTCAATGTATACAACTTACTACACATTTTATTGATTATTATCACACTGTTAATTACTATGACAAGAAAATACTTCTATAACCTCCAAAAAGAGGCAGCACAAATGGGCATAGCGCTTCCTGGTATTTGGGATAGATAGGTCGAATGATCTCCTTTTCCACGTTGCTCTCCAGTGACTCTATTTGTGCTAATTGGGCGCCTGTGAGTTCCATCACAGAAGTATAGTTGGTGAGCTAAATCATTGCGTACATGGTCTAAAGGCTTCCATGTTTTATGAGCAGTGTGAAAAGAATCGGCAACATTGTGGTTGGAAGAACCAATTGAGTGCCCCTCACCATCCGGTATCTGTCCAGAAAGTTGCAGAACTGCCAACAAGGCAGGGTCAGTGGCAATTGGACAATACCAATTGGGAGGGGACAAGTATGGGGAAAAAACACACAAAAAAAGAAAACTACATTTAGCATAACTGATTCTGATAATTAGCAAAATTAACCCTAAATTAGGTTACTCAAAACGTGGTTGGAGAGAGAACATACAGGATGGTAGATCTCCAGGAACAGATCTGGCCTAAAATCTTTAAACAACGGTTTAATAATGAAATGGCGAACTCCCATGCTTCTGGAAACTTTGTTGAGAACTGGGCTCATTTCTTAAATTGTCTTTCAGTCATGCTCCAGTCTTGAAATTATACTCATGAAATACAATTTCAAAATGTTTACCCCATATGTGATTTAAGGGGAAACGTTTGTGTGAAATAAAATTGTATCTATACTATCCCACAAGGACATAAATATTCAAATGTTTATACTTAAAAGTACTTGGACATCTCTGGACAATGGTTTGTTATGGTTGGATAGAGAATAGTCATATGTCAAGACTTTATTGATTATCATCATTAAATTTGGGTTAGCGAGGTTAAAAAGCTCAGCATGTCGTTTTGGGTTTACCGGTTCACCTAGAGAACAGTAGGCCTCACGTCTTAAGCATGAAAATACATTATTTTGTGAGCGCACCATGAGGTATGTATCTTTAAAGCTAAAAGACATTTATCACTGTCTGTGTTATGTTATTGGAAACTATTATGTTAATTATGAATTATCTGCGAGCCAAAACTCTACAATATGGTATAATACTGCTTTTACAGTTCTAAGTAACGTCCTTTAGAAACAAGCAACGAAGACCTTACTCTACGTGCATATGATGGATTTTTCAACAAGAGCCACGTTTTGATTTATTTCCCACAGTACTGTAGGAAGGGTCAATAAATAAGAGGAAAGACACTTTGTAATGATAGGTCTATCGACAGTGGTATGTAGTGTGTGCTCAGTATCTAAACATTTGATGAGAAAGGACATTCACAAAAACATGTTGCTATAATTTCACTTTAGTTCAAAGTTAAAAAATGTAAAGGTATTCACCTAAACAGATGTTGGAATAGTGTTCTTTGCAAAACACTTTCAGCGTAAGTCGAAAATGACATGTTTTTCCTAGGCATCTTTGTAAACCATTCTGCAATTTTCCACATGGCACATCCTACCAAATCAGTCAGATCAATGGTTGAGGTTACGCCCATTCACCTCACAACCTCAGTTAGCTTGTAATGAGCTGACCCACAGTGGCAGTGTGAAGCCTTGAACCTAGACTGGGTTGAGAAAGTTGACAGTGCATTTCAGAATAAGTGCATGAAAGATGCAAAACAAAGACAGGTCTTTAAATAAATAAAATGACCTAAACACCAGAAGCAAAGCAATCTTGAATCTTGCTAAGTGTTGCCACATGTCCATTAAGAAATAAAAAAATCATCATGTAACGGCAGGACCTAAAATAAGTGTATATCAGCCGCGGTTGGTGGATCTTAATTGGGGAGGACGGGCTCGCATTACGCTCAGAACCGGAGTGAATGGAATGTGTGCAAAACAAAAAAACAATTGGTTTTGTTCGTTGCGCACCATTCCATTCACTCTGGTTCCGAGCGTAATACGAGCCCGTCCTCCCCAATTAAGATCCACCGACCGCGGCTGGTGTATATGATTATGCATCTTATTCAGGATTTGATCAGATTCTAATTAAAAAGACCCTTCTGTCTCTACAGTGATGATGTAGGCAAATATTTTAAATTATGATTAGATGACCGGATGAAGCAAACATCTAGTGTTCTAGGCCCTCAGAGACAGGAATTCAAACATGTTAGTTGTAAAACCGGAACTTACTCCAAGCAGAGCTATATCTAAATGATTTAAATCATGGCAATCACGGCACATTTCTTTCTAAAAAATATATTTTTTATATAAACAAAATACCACCAGTCTGTAACTGACAAGAGAGTGAATCTACCTTAGAACAAACACGCAGGCATACAGAATGTTATATTTCAAGAATTCTGATAAATCAGAGAGAATGTTACATGGCAGTGTCCAATTCTACCAGAACACTTCCAATCATTTACAATTTAAAGTACTTGGGGAATGTTTAGTTCAGGGATAATATGCTAGGTTAGTGAGGTTAAGATTAGGATAAATTGAGGTTAGGAAGTGTTTTGTTTTTCATGATTTCATACAATGTTGTATGTATCACCATGCGAAAAGCCTAAACATTTACAACTGGTCACAATATAGTCCAAGAGTTATATGCCCTAATTGCTTCAGTAAGTACAGATTTAACCAAAATCTGTCACCAAAACATTTAAAAATGAAGTTGAAATTATCACAAAATTGCACAAACAAGACATGCTGGCTAGCTTAGCCCTTTGCTAGTATGATTGTATGATTCATAGAATCATCTGATATGAGCTATGATATGCCCTATCTTGCTTCAGTAGGTACTGTACAGATGTAACCATAATCTATCACCGATAGATTTTGAAATGAAGTTGAAATATTTACACAATATACACAAATATTAATAATAATAAATACTGAATCGGCTATCAATGACTTCCACTAGATAGCTAATTTTACATCTTTTCTACTGATACTTTCAATGAATACTTGTCACCAAGATTGATATGTATATCACCTATCTAGCTAGAATTCATACAGGCTTAGCTATATTCTGTCAACCTTAATTTTTAATTAGGTTGCGGTCATCTAAGTATTTACACACAAAATTACAATGACTACCTGTAACACAGCCTGGCCCTGACTGTTTACAGTAGTTTTTTAGGATAATGAATAGAATACAGGAATGCAAACCCCTCACCGTTCAGTGAAATTCTCCTTTTTGAAACTAAAATGGGTCCCCTACAGTACATGATTCGTGCAGATCCGATGAGAAAATATTTTGTGGGGGTGTCGTAGTTGTGGCCAACACAACATTTTACCTGTGCTTCTCAACTTTACAACTGACTCTGGAACCAATCGTCACTCAAATGCCTAAACGTCACAGCCAATCAGAGGCAGCGTGGGGAGAGTTTTTTTTCAAAGTCTGAGCAGTATGGGTGAGCGATTCTGCAAAATTTGTGTTTGATTCGACACCAAGTAATCCAGGGCCAGTATTGCCGATATTGATACCGATACAATACTTTTTATTATTTAAAGCGGCTTATGTACATTCGCGTACGGGAGAGTAGTGTATCATGATTTATGAATTATTTATCATTTTAAATATGTTATCTTTCTTATTTTATCAAGCAATTTTTTACCAATCTTTAATTGTCCATTGTTGACAATCATGTTTCCACTGTAGCCTTAACTGACAGCAGTGGAACACACTACCTCCTCTGCTGGTGTCGCTCATCTGCCTCAAGATTCAATGCTTTGTGCATTAATACGTCAATGCCTTTCTGCACCAAATATTGTAAAGGAATATTATTTGATAATATTGGACTTTCTGTTGACTTTGACATGTCGAGCCATTCTCTTCTAATAATCCAAAATGCAATGATAAATACTTCTAAAGACTATTTCAGTAACTTAGCACTTCCTATGCATTTCTGACCATAGTTATGAAGCTGCCATCATACCACCATCAAATAGTTGTTAATATCATATCTCCCGCTTTCTAATGTTTGATCAAACAACAACTAACGGTACCTCTTGAACATGTCTGCAGCTTTTATGTAACAAATGATTCTCTATTTGTGCTTGGTTGTTTGCATAATAAAGTGGCTTTGAGTGTAGATTATGGATTTATTTTTTTACCCCAGTTTTCTCCCATTTCCTTTGGTTATGTCCATTTCCACTTTCAGCCTTGCTATGTCGGCAACCCCTCAACCGGTGCAGGGTGGTTGAGGGCACTCACTTGGTTTCCGCATCAAGTATGATTAGGACTTGTCAAGTGTGCTTACGAACAAGCGCCCATTGAAATACAACAAGCAGTCTCAAATCCCAAAATTTTAAAACACGAGTCAGGTCTAGGCTTAACAGTTAAAACTAAAAATTAAACTGAAAGGTTGATTACAACTGGTCAAATAATCGTATTGCTCCAAAGGACACTAATGTCATCTTTCAACCCAAGCCTTTCGCGGCCAGTTACATTTGTTGAGACTATTATATGTTTTACTAATTGGCTCTGAGTTAAATTTAACTCAGCTAAATCTTCAGCTCAATGCAGCAGGAAGAAGCATCCAATGGGCCAAATTAAGCTGCTTTCATTTGTTACCTCTTTTTCAATGCAGCGTTGAGCATTTCACACAGGGATTATTTTCACTTATTAACAATATTTACTCACACAGTTGTCCAAACGTGATCATAAAGCTGTCACTATGTTTTCAGAAACACCTCATTTAGCAATTCAGTAGCACATAATATGTATATAATTGGTCCATAAATGGAAACACATGCCACAGGGCTTCAATTAATACATGGTTTGTTCATGTGTAAAGTACATACATTCCAGTTTATCAGGTGTTCATGTTGGACATATGTCCAGAAAATATATCCAAAATGGTTATGAATGAGAATGTTTATTACTGACTGAGAATTTAGAAATTTGATTGTAGTGTATTTTTTGTTAACCCCTTGTGGAGCTCTGTTGAGGGGGAACAAACAACCATGTTTTTTTGTCAACCCACTTTTCTCCATTCAGATTTGGTCAGGTTTGGCCTACTGTATATTCACAGCACAACTGGACACAGATTTTTCCACTAAGATCTGTCGGCAGTAGATGAGTGGAAGTCTGTCTGGGCTGCGTCCTTTGGAGGAAGATTCCAGAAAATGTATGTTGCCAGGTGCCTAATTCAAACCACATGTGGTGGAAATAGGAGAGAGGAAGCTTGTGAGCTGGAATAACAACTGCAGTGTGCAAGAGACAGCTACTGCTTATAATTCTGCATATTATTGAATGAAGATATATAATATTTTCTATAGTTGCTAGCACCCTCAGTAGACTAGACGGGTGCTTCCAAAAACCATTTACTGATACGGCAAACTGGGATGAGAACAAACATTTTAAAACATACTAACATACAGTGTGTAAGGCTTAATGATTGCTGAAAAAACAGCTGATTAAGTGCAGGCAGATTAGACACTATATTTAAAACCACATTTAACGTTTAAAGTTCATTTAATCGGTTTAATATTAAAAAGTTCTACAAAATATGCAAGTTATCAAAATAATATATACATTAAACAGTAGGGTCTAGCTAAATTAAAATTGAAATGTGTTTTACTTGGCTGAATGAAAGTACTCCAGATCGCCTGGGGATGTATGGTTTCCATTGCACGAAATGTAGTCTCATGGTGTATAAACAGTTATGAAATTCTATGACACCTGATTTTGTATGATATGTTACGTCTGGTTTAGTTACCTTTTGAAGCGCCACTGAAAGGTAGCATATCATATGTTATGAGTTTATGAAACGTATCATATGGTGAGCATGTGTATAATGTATGAAATGTTATGAATTTGTCAAATGTATCATACGTTAAGTATCATAATGAGAAGAATGATATTCTAGGAAAGGTACTGAAATGTATCATAACTTGTAACGTTGTCACAGGCTAAAACCCAAATCCGCTGCTTAATTTTTTTTCCATGGTGCTGAAGTGAACGGAGACAAACACAAGGAACTTTGGAAAAAAACGGGTTTTATTAGTGCACCAGACACGTATAAAACAAAACTGCCTCGTTGGGCTAATGGTAGTCGTATAGCAAAACAACACACACAAAAATAATGACAGGGTACAAACCACAATGGGCGACATGTGACAAACACTCAACTTAAATACTAAACTAATGACATAATAGAATGTAGCTGGAACACTAATTAGGAAGATCGATGGTTACAATAAATCATGTGATGTAGTTTTGGGCGGATAGATGATACCATCGTCCATCAGTGATGGCTGACAGACATCTCAATTTAGAGGAGGCATCGTGATTTCATCGGCCCAAGTTGAAAGCTTATTACCTGGCCGGACCTTGATTAATTAATTACTTTTTTATTAGGTAATAAAAGCCACGATAGACAAAATGTTACTACGAATCGAAATTAAAGAATGAAGTTGTTCCCGATCAATAACTTCATTTACAAAATGAATGAACAAGAGTACACTTTATAGGTGAAAACTTGGGATATACATTTTACATTCAAAAGATTACATTTAAAAATGTTAGTTATTTCTACATTGCAAAAAATGCCAACTAGTTGTTTTACACAAACCAAACGAGGTATACAAAGGCAAAAAAAAAATTATCAGGCCTTGTTAAATTTTATTAAATTAAGTAGGCTACACTGCTTTCTGACAGGCCTACTTGCTTTATGGTATGAATGTGTTTAGATCTCAAAACAAGTTTAAATTTCAAGGTTTCTGGCCAGAAGCACTAAAATTTTAACATTTTCTGGCTTTAATAGGCTGCGGAGTGGAGTAACAACACTTCCCGCTGTGCTGAACACATGTTCAGATGGAGCACTGGTAGCACATATGCACAAATATTTACGTGCAAAGCCTACCACGAGAGGGAACCGTCCCGATTAGCTTTCCACCAAGTTAGTGGGTTTTCTTTCCCCGAAGTAGCTGTTTCCTGTAGGTATATCAACATCTCTGCTTCAGCTTTTTGATCAGCAGTGAGAGCGGCTTCTGTAGCTGCTCGTTTCACAAGAAGGCTTCCTAATCAAACGTTTTTCTTCTTAGGCATGGTGCCAGCACCTGATTCCTTTTCCTCTTCTCTCACTTGTGCGGGACCGTGTGTCGGACTTGCTCGTGTTGCTGCAGCTGCTATCTCTGCTAACAGATCTGTTTTTGTGGCATTTAGCTCGGGTTGCTTTGTGTGATCCCCTCGGTATCTTGGGTCAAGCAGTGTTGCTTTGCGTATCATCCTCTGGGTAGCGTCATGGTCATATTTTCCTTCCATCTGCTCCAGAATGCCACGCTTCAGGTCGGCTGTGAGTTTGGCATCCTGCTTTGACTCTTCCAGCACACCTTCCAGGTGGGTTAACATGGGCAGAAGTGAGGAAACAGTAAAATAGTTTTCTCCAGAAAGAATATCTGTGAACTCCGCTACTGGCTTCAATCCGCTTTTAACCGCTTCCAGAACACTTACGTCCTGCCATGTAAGTTGCGGGAGCGGGCGGCAGCTTTTGTCCTGAGCAAACACCCGTTTGATGGCTTGCACCTGCTCCAGGATTCTTTCTACCATTTGCTGTTTTGAGCCCCACCTTGTTGCACAGTCCTGGCCGGAAAAAACATTACTCAGCCATATTCAGCTAACTTTTAAATAACCATAATAGCTATTCAACTAACTTCTATAAAGTTACTACACTGCATAGGCTTAGGCTATTAACAAGGCATATGCGCATACGTTATTATATTTTGGAAATTGAACACTTATTAAATTATTGAAATTAGTTAGGTATCGGCTGGTCCAAACTTTTTAAATTAGCGTGATCATGGAATGCTTTGGGAGCTTCTGCTCCTCTTGTGTTTCGCCCAGCTCACGTCTCCTCAACCAGCTGTGGGAAAAAGCTGTGTTGACTGCCCGGCAAACTGTGAATGCCCGATCAGTGCTGGCCGCCTGATGCTTAAGTGAGTTGTTTATGGCAATGTTCAGGTTGTGACCAAAACAACTTAACCACAGCCATTTTAATTGTCTGATGCCCACCACAATATTTGCTCCGTTGTCAGTAGTTATAGAGTGGGACAAAGTAGTTAGGGAACAGAAACTCTAAACACTGAATATGGGACAGAAATCACATATATTACAAACAGGGGAGCAAGAGAACAATGACCCAGATAACGATGTCCGGACCCATAAGGGGACTATGACAAACGTTCTGTAGGATGCAGGGAGATGAGACGTGGATGAACAAACAACATTACACATAGACAATGAACCACACCTAATTAAACACACACAGGGGCTATATACTACACTAGTAACTAAATGGAAGACAGCTGGGCCAAGTTGACTGAGTGAGACTGTGATATATTGGTGGAAATGAAACGTGATGATGGTCATGTGAACAAAAGTCAGGGAAAAACAACAATAAAATGTAAAGGGGAAGCAGCAGGTGCGTCTCCTCAGGCTCACCAGGAAGGGGCGACCATGACAGTACACTCCCACAAAGTCTTTTCTCCATCTGAGCAAGATTCTCCCTCAGGAGGGCAACCCCAATGCCACCACCAGCCGTTGAGAAGGGAGGAAGAGAGGGAAGCCGGATCCTGCCTGGGTGGGGTCCCCTCGCAAGAGTCTCCCATTCGGAGGGCGTCCCTGGCATCCACGCCGGAAGCGAAAGGAGGGAAGGAGGGAGTGCAGTAAGCGGCAGCTGTCAAGGTGGTGTAACCATTGATGGCTACAGGGGCGTTGCAGCCAGGTACCAGCCATGGGGCAGAGCTGCAGGTACAGTGCGCAATGCAGGTGGTACCAGCCCTGAGGGAAGTGCAGCTGGCACCTTCACTATGGGCCGAGCAGCAAGGGGCTTTGCTAAAGGTACCGGCTGAGCTCCGGTCTCTGGTACCGGGGGCTGGTCCCCTGGTGGAGGCGAGTTGTGTGGAGCCCCGGACTCAGGTGCAGTGGTGAAGCCCCTGCTTGAGGAACGGTACACAGGACCTCCGGCACAGGCTGTGCAGCGGACAGGCCATCCAGTGCTGGCAGGAAGGCAAGCAGCGCCTCTGATGTGGGCAAGGCGGCCGGGCCTCTAGTGCTGGCGTGGCGAGCTGGCACCCTAGTGCTTGCATGGTAAGCAGACCCCCTGGTGTTGGTTTCGCGAGCAGGACCTCTGGTAAAACTACGGAGGGCAGACCCACTGGCATTGATGTGGAAGGAGGAGCCACAAGCACTGGTGTGAAAGGCGGAGCCATAGGCACAGGCATGAGAGGCGGAGCTGTTATCACGGGCGGAAAGAAAGAGATGTAGGTCCACCATGGCATATGTCCCGTAGGTCCAGTATCAGCCCGAACTCTCTGGGTTGTGGGACTGGCGGTAAGGGGGAAAGCTAGTTTGCTAGGGTGCCCAGGTGGTGGAGGGCAAAATGTTGTTGTTGGGGAAAAAAACAAAGGCAACAATCCCCAGTCTCCCTGTACATTGTTTGGGAAGGTAGCTGGCCCCTGCCTGCGGTGGGATGTTGGTCTCCCTCCAAGACCAGTAGCTCCTGTCTTCGGCCCCGCCAAGCATTTTCCATCACCCTTGATAGGGTAGCTGGTAAAGCCCCAGAACAGCTGGATACTGTTGAGAGCAGTCAACATGATATTGTCCATCTCATCATAGTAGGCGTCTTCCCCTACCGGGTCGTATTAAACTCCTGCCTCGTGCCATACCGCTTTGTTCGCTGTCTAGTTTTTCATTCTGTGAAGCTCTGAAGGATGCAGGGGGAGATGAGACAAATGCAAAGGTAAATGAAGGAAAAGAAAATGGTGTTTAATGTCTAAAACACACTTGTAAAAATAAAATGACTTTGAAGTCAAAATGGAAACACCAAGAAACAGCACCACACCTAGCAAACAACATTACACATAGACAATGAACCACACCTCATTAAACACACACAGCAACTATACTACACTGATAACTAAATGGGAGATAGATCAGTCTCACTAAGTCAACTATGCAAAGCTTTCGGTGAAAATGAAACGTGATGATGGTCATTTGAACAAAAGACTGGGATAAACAATACCTGACACTAAATAGTAAAGGGGAAGCGGCAGGTGCACATCCTCAGGATCCCCAGGAGGGGGCGACGTCATATATCTTACAAATGCACACAAAGGTATAAATTACAAATTACATTTAAATTTACAGTTAAGGTTTGGCATTAAAGTACTGGTGTTAAGGTTTGGGTTAAGGAAAATAAAACTACTGATTCTGGAAAGTCGTCTGAGTGAAGTTCAGGATAATTATGCCCTTATTATTTCACGTAATATATTTTAAGACTTTACAGTAACAGTCCCAATTTTATAATGGAACCAGACTAAACATAATATGTCACACTAAATCAGATGTAACAATTTTTCAGAAAATGATTTACGTCTGAATCCTGTAAGTGACCAGGCTGCACAGGATGACAACAAGAAGTTCATTGAATCAATTTCAAATGGTAATAATATCTAACCATGCAAGTGCATTGGAACAAGTTACAATCATATTTAGTATAATCTCAGCTCATTTCCTTTACATCAGAAGAACACCTAAGGGACAAATTTAAACATACTAATAAAAAATTAACCAATTTCAAAAAACAAAATAGCATATATAATATTCAGTATGATACGATAAAGAAAAATATTTGCATTTCAAATGTTTTATAAAATAACCAAATGGTAAGAGATCTCAATGTCAGTTTGTCCCCAGAAAATTGTGCAATTTAGGCAGAAGTGTCAGGAAATGAAGAGAGCTGGTTAGCAGAGCTGGGGTTTCACTTGACATTGGCAAGCTATCCTTTCAACACCACTCTTTACAAAATCTCGAAGTAAACTTATCTACTTGCATTGATGACAAGCATCCCTCTGATCTCCTGGTAAAGCCTGGCTGAGTTTAATTCTCACTAAATAAAGGTAAATGATAAATAAATAAATAAACAAATTAATAACTAATTACCTACGTATGTCAGTTATATTTTTACATTTTACAAAAGCCAGGCTGAAATAAAGTCTTAAAATCAAAGAAACTCCTTTGCAATGAAATAGGGGGTACATGTACTGTATGCTGCATCATAGAGAACAGGCTTACCACATAAGTATTAATGTAGGTATTTCACATTTCTGATGATACAAATGGGTTAGAAAGCAGCCTGTTGTCTGACAACTATTTAAGAACAGTAGAGATTTAGGCATTTTTCCTGTATCTTATTTGGAATGAATGGATCATCCCCAGAAAATAAAGCTCAAGACTTAGCATGTTCTGCATTAGTGGCACTGTTTCAGCATACTGTACTGTTACGTTCCACAAAATTATCTTGATTTCATTCTCCACAGTGTATAATTTCTCTATGTTCCATGAGTAACAATGCTATTAGGGGATCCTTCCTCACTGTATATCAGGATGAAGACTGTTGGGCCTGTTACAAATCCCCTGATTAATAGCCCACAAATTCAGAAATGTTAGAAAGTGCTTTGAAAAGCTGTTTTTGAATGTTTTCTTTTAAGGTTGACAACATAACGTTTCATTTACAGTGGCTGTTATCTATGTTGATACAATAGAGTCAGACGAACTAGCTTTGATGTATTCCAGCTGGAAACACATAACAGATAATAAGTTGTAGTACCAGTAGTAAGTTTACATTGAGATGATTCAGCATTACTCTGTGGATGGAACTGGCACTATGACACGTCGCTTTGGGAATGGAGTCTCCCGCCCTGTTCCGATCATTGGATAATGTGTGACATATCGTTTCTCGTATCACAGGTTTCCAGTGCTTCTCTTATTTCCCTGCTCCTTTTTATAACTATGAGGGGTGCTAAGGAGGCTCATTCACAGAAAATTCCTCAGCGGTGAGCCAGACAGGCATGGTCAGCCCTGAGTTATTGAGTTTACCTCCTTCTGACCGCCAAACTTGTTCTAAGAGAGTCATTTATTTAATCCTTAAGTACCTTCCAGTAATTACAATGCCAGAATTTTTTCCTATGACGTGTTTGAGTTTGCATAACTCAACTGAAAAAGGAACTCGCAGCCAGCACGAATTACAGATCAGAACTTCAGCTCGTTACAAAGTGGTGATCTGGTCGTCAGATGGCTCAGTAATTTGGGAGGCAGAGTTGTAGTAGAAAGGGTGCTGGTTTAATTCCGGACTAGACCAAATTTCATTGTCTTGAGCAAGGCACTTTATCCCAGACGCTCCAGGGGGATGTCCCTGTACGTACTTGTTCGTTGTGGAAAAGAGCATCTGCAAAAGGAATAAAATGTTAAAAGTATTGTAAAACAAAATGTGCCCTGACAATGCCAGATGTGTTTCCTATAAGGTGTCTTATCGCCATACAAAATCCTCAGTTCAGGGAAATCCGTAACTTAGCTGTCAGCTGGGCTTTGTAGGAAATTTGTCAGTATTAAATCACAATGGCTGCTGGGTATTTGTGTGCCAGAGAAGCCATATGAGTAGGCAAATGTGTAAAAGCAACGGATTGAAAACATTGATGTACTGTATGATAAACTGACAACCTGACATAACCTGACATATCCAGATAACTGTGTAATTGTCGTGAGAATAGGAGCTTGCTTTGGAAAACCACACAGAATGAACCTAGTCAATTACCTTCAATGAGATGCGTACTCCTGTAAACCTAAAGGTTGTGATTAAGAAAAAGGTAACACTTATTCTTAATAAAGTAATAATAATGTATAAAACATTAATTAATGGTTATATCTCATCGTTCAAAATAGTGTGATAGAGCTGGTCAGTGCATGGGCATATGTTTACCTGAATTAATAAATGTTTACCTGCAGTTATTAACAATATATTATAAATGATCTTACAACTTCTCGATTCAATCAAACCTTGCAATGGCTTTCAATTTTTTATTCCCTTTTATTCCTCGACATATCAGCAACCACTTTCAACACCGGGATGGTCGAAGATCAGTCAACATTTTCCTCCAACCACGTGTTGCCAAATTGTCCAATATTTGCGTCACCGCTGGCAGAGCGCCAGACATAGTTGAAATGCTACATCCAGGGATACAAGCGTTAGCCACACGAAGGTCAGTGGTTGTAGTTGGAAAATAAGGAAAATTCTAGAGAAAATAAAATATTTAATATAATATTTAATAATGTTACCATAGAATTATTTTTGTAATATACAATGCTTTCCCTGTCATATTTTCCTAGATAGACCGACAGTAGTCTGTATCAGTTTTCACTTGAAATACCACAAGGTCCAGATTCAATGTGAACTTTGTGCCTGTGCCCTGCGAGTCACTTCATTGATGTCGCCTGTAGCAATTTATTTCAATTTTCTTGGCCTATTAGCAATTTATTAATGATGGGAAGTCCGACACTTTTTACTGACTCTGAACTTTTTGAGTCGTTCAGTAAAAATAATGAATCTTTTGAATCATTACGTTCATTTGAGTCAGTAATGCCCTCCCGATGAAAATGGCTAGTATCAGCTAGAGTATCTTCTAGTGATGTCCAATGTAGCATTAGCCTTTTTACTGTGACGGTAAATATGCCAAACTTCTCACCAACTCCATCTAGATTAATATCATCTACCTAGCCCAAAATTATACAGATTGACCAGTATTCTATGAGCAATTACTTTTAATTTTACATTGCGTCCCTCCAATTATATTCATAAGGACATGAGCTATTATGGGAAGCAAATCCGCTACTACCAGTTCAACTGACTGCATCAAAGCACCACATAGCTAGCCAGTTACCATCTACTGTAACAAGACTTTCAGTCTCTGAATGAGATTTTTACCAAGTTGACCAACAGGTATAGAATCTACCTAGCTCAAAATAGAACACACCTAGCAGTATTCTGTGAGCCATTATTTTTTATTGTATCACCAGTTATACACCAAAAATTCCAGTAAGCAGCTCCTTACCTGTGCTAGTACATCGTCTGGCCCTGGCTGGTTTTTCCAATTGATTTTCAGGATAATGAATTGAACATTTCCAAAATAGCTTGGTCCATGTTTGTGTCGAAACTCTGATGATCTAACAAACATATGTAATCATCTTCTTGGCTGGAGATGGTTGAAAGCAAACATGTAACCCTGTCCAACTCTATAGCACTAATATTTTTTGTCTCTGGAGCCATTGCCGGGTAGTTTCCAAAACCACTACCAGAGCGAGATCATCCTAGGCTCGACAATAGCTTTACCCTGTGGCCACTAACCATAGCAGCAACTTGATTCACCTGATAAAGTTTCATCCTTTGCTGTATTACTTCCTCGCTATTCCGGCTCAATCATGTATAGTACGGTTGCATAATGCCATTCCATAACACTTTATCAAAGTTGAAATCATCCAGGTATTTCATTTATTATAGAAAAAAATGTAATCCCTCTCAAGTCATGTTCATTTGCTACATATTTAACAGAAGAATGTAATACGCAGTATTCTCGACCTCGCTACCGAAGTTTTTTTCTCCAATCAACTCGATTCATGGGTGGGACCAAAAGGATCGGGAAGTCAAACTAGTGCCTCCCCCGAATCTAGCTGTAGTTTTCTAAAATTTGCACAGTGACGTCACTGTGCGAAAACTCTGAAAATGTTGGTAGCAGATTTGGTAACTTCAGAATGCATTGAGAAAGTCTTTTAAGAGACAGTCATGTCAGAAACATGACCAACAAAATGATTTTGAGGTTTTTAGGGGTCTGGAGTGTTCCTTTAATAAACATTGATAGCTTAATTTTAAAACCTTTAAAGTCCCTTTACAAATCATACCTTATTCTCAGGTGTTTACAGTGTTAGCATTGTAACTTAGTTCTGGGTGTACTGTATGTTAATTTATGTCTAGCTTGAGTGAGCGAGCATCAATGCAAGTTTTCACCCAAAACAGGTAACCCTGTAACACTAGCTGATAAATAGATTAGAAAGCAGGGGAAAATAAAATTTTGAATGCATTTTTGTTTCATACCAGATCATCGAGCATACTGTATAATGGTACTTTACCAGCATATTGCTTCTCTCTGTCATCTGTTATTTGATACTGCAGCCTGTCTGGTTAATGAGGTCACCACTCTTTTATTTAGAGATCTGTGGCAGTGACTGAAATCATGACAGTGACTGACTTACAATTACTGCAGGGGTGTCCAAACCCTTCCATGGAGGGCCTAGTGTATGCTGGATTTTAGTCTTTCCCTTCAATTAGAGCCAAATTAGGGCAGAGACTGCCAGGTGAGGGGAGATCCTAACCAATTAGTGAGCTACTCCATCGGCCTTGTACAAGGTAAAAGCAGAACCTGCATACACTAGGCCCTCCATGGAAGGGTTTGGACACCCCTGAATTACTGTATCAAAGTCAATTACACCTTGCTCTTCAGCGCCATCTGTACAGTCCAAGATGTTATTTCATCACTCCAAAGTGGACTTTTCCCATTTGTTCTATAAGAGTAACGTGATGAAATACTGCAAGGTCCTCGTGGCATAGTGGAGTAAGTCCAAAGTAAAAAAAATCCAGTTGGTATTGGAACAAGTGATGATTATAGATTTTTCTGATTCTAAATACATAACCATACCATTTAAAGATGACCTAAACATTTCTAAATAAATTTGTAACTGTAAGGGTTTTACCTAATCTTAACCTTAAACCCAACCTTTATCAATTTGGCATCTTAACACCTATACTCATGAAACCTAACCTTAATGCCTAAACCTAACTTGATCCATTCAGAAAGAATAATTACCCTTAATCATATACTGTAAATTTAATCCTAACCCAAATCTCAAACCCTAACATTAACTTTAAACGTAATCCTTATTTACATATACAATATTACTTTGAACACACAGACAAACACACACACAGTTTATTGTTTTGTATTGGCAGGGAGCTGGAGAGATTACCAACATGTATATTATACTTATTGTTAATGGATACAAAACATAAAATAGTTTACCTTACTTAACATGGATGTTCTAGCCATAAACCATAGTCAATAAAGTGAACAGTCAACTTAGAAAATGTTGGCATTATCTGTAGCTTTATTCACTATTTATTGTCCAAACTGTGTCTGATGTAGCAAGAAAATCTTTCTATTTAACATCACTGAGAGAAAGTGTTTGTAAATTATCCTTACTATTATATCAGTTGCAAAGACGCTACGTTGTTAAACATCATATTACGTCAAATAGTGACAAGCCTCCTGCAAGCAATTACCTTGTGTGGATATGCATCATTTATTCAGCAGAGTAGCTTTCCTTACATTTGGATGGATTCCGAAGCTTGTGTATATCATATGGAAAAACACAGTGGCATAATAATGGTAATATGTTTGTTCCTAATAGTCTGTTTAACTACATGTGTTCAAATTTGACACACTCATTAACAACAATGATCATAGTTTGATTAAACTTGAGTTAATGATCTCTGCATTTACAAATTACACTGATTGGTCCCGAGAGCAGTCCATCATCTTTACACTGATTCGTCCAGAGAGCAGTCCATCATCTTTACACTGATTGGTCCAGAGAGCAGTCCATCATCTTTACACTGATTGATCCAGAGAGCAGTCTGTCATCTTTACACTGATTGGTCCAGAGAGCAGTCCATCATCTTTGAGGACGATATGTTTACTGAAGCCTTGTTTTTGTTTCCTTTGCCACTGATTTATTGATGTCTTTTTACTTTAACCCCAACACCATTGTAAAATAAATTGTAAGAAATTATTATAAAATTTCATACTGCATACTCCATTTACTGCGTTGGCAAGCCCTACTTATCTGGTGCCAGAATGGTAGGAAGGATCAGGTAGTTCCTTTGGCAGGTCCAAGACAAACAAGGATATATAATGATCTTTGCAGGTTATAATGTTTGGTGAAAACAGTAAGGCTTTCTGCATAGAAACGTGAAATCCCTAGCTTGGTTTACAGTTGTGAACCATTGGTTGTGACCATTAAATAATGAAAGATATGTTTTATCCAAACGTCTCAGAGACATGTCTGTAATATTGAAACCAAACAGCAGTAATGACATTGTACTTTAAAAACAAAAAGCATGACGATTCATTGTTCCAAGATGTTCGAAATCATAATTTACAATTAATATGATAATATTTTCAGCAAATGACAAAACAATATACTGCAGCATATTTATCTGTGGAAATTCATCTTAACCTGCCAGAGCAAGGCACATTTCCTGACCCAAATGCTAGAGGCACCATATGTCTGTAATCTTCTGAGTGCTTTGCTTTCCCAACTTTCTCGGGTTTGGCATCATTCATTTTTCCTGTGGTAATTTTTTTCTATGGTATAACATTATTCCCTTAATTCAAACTGATGTGTGCATCTTCATTTTTGACACCACTTTGTGGAAAATATTTTTTAATTCATGAATAGTAGTCCACAAGAATATAAATGACCTGTTATGCATAAGGTACTGTACATCTGACAAGGCTTTTATCAATATAATTAGAAAAATAAAGATTGAATCATTACGTTTCTCACTCAGATTTAATGTGTTCCTTTATGACAATACTGACATTGTTCTGCTTACATTTGTTAAAATGATTTCAGGTCCAGACATGGACAAGTACAACAAGAAAAAACAACACTGATTGCAGGACAGAAGATTGAGAGTTAAGTGGTTGGTGTACTTAGTACATATATAGTACCATAGGAAGTCAAAGACGGGGAGGGTGAGTGAGTTTTGACAAGGCATGGTACAACAAAGGTACAACAAACCCAGTTGGCACAAGTAGCATTAACAACATGTTAGAGTTTACTCAGGATAACGCCACATAACAGTGGAGAAAAAAGAGCATGCACAAATTAGAGGGAGCAGACAAAGACACAGTAGAGAGAAGGATTCAAGCCTAATGATTCCCTCTTTTATAGATTCATCCATTAGTCAAAAAACTGGAACAGTACTCACTTGAGGAACACAGGCATAACTCTAGCTTTCTTGTAAATCATGTACTGCTGTCAAATGGAGATTTGCAAAGAATATCAACATACTGTGTTTCCTGCCTTTGGACTTAGTAAGTGGTAACACGGCAATATGATAGCATAACATCACTGATGGGCAAAAACCAGAGACTGTATATAGTTCAGTGAAGATCTGATTTGAGTCGTCGAGTTTGCCGTTACGGGCACAGCCATCATGGTTGAGGATGTAACCATTTTAGACCAGAGGCGGTATCTGACTGTGAGGTTAGCTGAGAGTTGGCATTGCTGTTTACGCTCTACGTTATGTTACACACTTTCATTGGTACAGTCAATGTCAATCACATCATAGCCACTCCCTAAAACACCCCCTGTTTTATTGCCAATTTTAAAATCAACAAGACCATAATTCAAAAAATTAACATCATTCTGTTTTGCAGAAGACTTAAAACTAGCGATAGAGACCATAAACTCATTATGAAAATGTTTACTGAGGTAAAAAATCAATCAAAAAGTGGCTGACTTTCTCATAGACTTCTATGGAACCGACCTCTTTTGCAACCACACGTGTCGCCCCCAGGTGGAATTCAGATATAATGCAGGTTTAAGGCATTTCCGCATTTGCTTCACTTTGCCAAACCGGATGCTAGCCCTATCTCCAAAACAGAAACTTGTCAGGAATTGAACATGTCCATATTTCCCTTATTGACTAATATTTGATTTTTAAATTTCACAATAAATTTTCAGTAAAGTTTCTTGTGACTATAGTCATTAAATAGTTTGACTACCTTCAGGGAAGAAGTGTTTTAAATATATGTAAAAAATTAATAAAAATTGGCAATTTTGTGGTTTTATGTGGTTGACCAGTGGAGATATGTGATTTTCACCGGACAGCAGTGATAAGAAACACTCTGTGTTTTCTATTTCTTGTCATTTCAGTGTTACTCTCATTGGTAATTTCAGTGTTACTCTCAGTGGTCATTTCAGTGTTACTCTCTCAGTGGTCATTTCAGTGTTACTCTCAGTGGTCATTTCAGTGGTTACTCTCTCAGTGGTAATTTCAGTGTTACTCTCTCAGTGATCATTTCAGTGGTTACGCTCTCAGTGGTCATTTCAGTGTTACTCTCAGTGGTCATTTCAGTGTTACTCTCAGTGGTCATTTCAGTGTTACTCTCAGTGGTCATTTCAGTGTTACTCTCTCTGTGGTCATTTCAGTGGTTTCTCTCTCAGTGGTCATTTCAGTGGTTACTCTTTCAATGACCTTGGGTTCTCAAGTACTGCTGAATCATGGATCACACAGGTCTTTCAGCAAAAATACTTTTCCCTATCTTTTCCCCACTGTCTGAGCATAAATCCTGCCTTCATGATTCTGTCTGTCACCACTGTATCTAGATAGGTCTTCTTTATCCATTGAGACCTAGTGTAATGTATGAGTATTTATTGGCTGCTAAGTAGAAACATGATTTAATTCAGCACCGTTCCTTGTAAGTAATATTGAAAGTCAGAACCATCTGTATTATGAAAAATTAAACAAAAACACATTGTGCATTACATTTACTACAGATAAAAAAATTGGAAAGCAAAGGGCTGTTTTCTTCAGCCAAATAAGACAAATAAACAATGTGCAGACTTGTACGTCTACCTGCCAGAGAAATATTAATGACCTCCTTACAAGAATTTTGATATCGATTTGTTAATCTATTTTAAAAAGTGTACGTTGAGAACAACTTTCAAAGCTGACATCTCTTCAGTCTGTGCAAAGTTTTCATGAGATGAAAGACTGATGGAGAGCGTGAGCAACAGATAAGGGGCGTGTGACAAATGGTAGTTGCACATCAATAGTACAATTATACACACACACAAATGTGATACATTATATTTTCTCTTGATTCTATAACTCAGTCAATCAAGAGGTCTGTGTAATTTGAACATTTTATATGGAGATGTATAGGTCCTTCTCAAGAAATTAGCGTATTGTGATAAAGTTCATTATTTTCCATAATGTAATGATAAAAATTAAACATTCATATATTTTAGATTCATTGCGCACCAACTGAAATATTTCAGGTCATTTATTGTTTTAATAATGAGGATTTTGGCATACAGCTCATGAAAACCCAAAATTCCTATCTCAAAGAATTTGCATATCATGAAAAGGGTCTCTAAACGAGCTATTAACCTAATCATCTGAAACAACTAATTAACTCTAAACACCTGCAAAGATTCCTGAGGCTTTTAAAAACTCCCAGCCTGTTTCATTACTCAAAACTGCAATCATGGGTAAGACTGCCGACCTGACTGCTGTCCAGAAGGCCATCATTGACACCCTCAATCAAGAGGGTAAGACACAGAAAGAAATTTCTGAACAAATAGGCTGTTCCCAGAGTGCTGTATCAAGGCACCTCAGTGGGAAGTCTGTGGGAAGGAAAAAGTGTGGCAAAAAACGCTGCACAACGACAAGAGGTGACCGGACCCTAAGGAAGATTGTGGAGAAGGACCGATTCCAGACCTTGGATGACCTGCGGAAGCAGTGGAATGAGTATGGAGTACAAACATCCAGAGCCACCATGCACAGGCGTGTGCAGGAAATGGGCAACAGGTGCCGCATTCCCCAGGTCAAGCCACATTTGAAACCAGAAACAGCGGCAGAAGCGCCTGACCTGGGCTACAGAGAAGCAGCACAAGAACACAACAACAAATTTTGCATGTAATTCGGAAATCAAGGTGCCAGAGTCTGGAGGAAGACTGGGGAGAAGGAAATGCCAAATAGCCTGAAGTCCAGTGTCAAGTACCCACAGTCAGTGATGGTCTGGGGTGCCATGTCAGCTGCTGGTGTTGGTCCACTGTGTTTTATCAAGGGTAGGGTCAATGCAGCTAGCTATCAGGAGATTTTGGAGCATTTCATGCTTCCTT
>JACXGM010000023.1:0-58739 GCA_016801145.1 Umbra pygmaea
TACACACGGATAAATGATCATTATTAGGTCAGAGAGTTAGGTAGGAAATATCCAACCACGGCTATTCTATAAATCTTCTATAGGCATTTATTAAGCATTTCTCCGTTCTTAACCCAAACTATTGCAAAAGGGAAAAGGAAATATTTCATTGATTAATGTAGTAATTTATTGTGCATATTAATGGTATCCTTTTACTCCCTACTACAATACTTAACTTCAAATTCCATGGCAGTTTCACGGAATGGCTGAATATTCCGTGGAATAATCACGGATCCTTAACTTCTAAATCCGTGGCAGTTTCACATAATCGCAGCATGACGTAGCAGAGTGTAAATAGCGTAGATTTTGCAGGTTGGTAGGTTGGGGATGGTGGACGGGCATATGGTGGACACATGCAAATCACATACCAAAGGTTGCGAGTTCGAATCCATGCGGACACTTTGCACGTATTCTGTTTTCTATACCAACGCGATGCAGACGTGTTGCAAATGTGCTTTTTTTAATCATTTTTTTACTCACTATAACCATGGTTTCAAACCATAAATTAAGACATAATACAAGTTACATTGAGTTAACACCATGTTTCTAAGTGGTTAAGGTTAGGTTAGGGATTTGGGAAAGGCTTACATCGAATTAACAGCAAGGTTTCTGAGTGGTTAAGGTTAGGTAAGAGGTTTGGGAAAGGCTTACATCGAATTAACAGCAAGGTTTCTGAGTGGTTAAGGTTAGGTTAGGGGTTTGGGAAAGGCTTAAATCGAGTTAACAGCAAGGTCTCACTGTGCGCCAATCGCAGACTTTTCCTTGAAACTGCCCCGGATTTTGATCCGTGTTCATTTCACTGAATTCTTTGCCATTCCGTGGAACGTCACGTATTCTGATGTTCATACTCCGTGGCAGTTTCATGGATTTCTAAGAGATCAGGCTGCAAAAATGTGAACGTAGTAAATGCAATTTGCCCAAATCATGTGGCCTACAATATAAATAATGTTTTTTCCCACCTAAAAGTCAAACAGCGAGCGTTTGATGAAAGATTTAGATTATCCAGCTGTAGTTCATATTGCAACATATTCGGTTAATATAATGAGTTTTAAAATAAGTTGTGAATCTGTCTATTGAGCAGTCAGGATAATCATTTACTATAAACAAAATGTGAGTGATGGAATGTCATAAATCAACTGAAGCACTCGAATGGTTCAATAACACACAGAATATGTACTGCTTACAACATTTTCAGACCACATTATTATTTTTATATTAGCCTATTTCCTGCATTCTAGAGCACGGAGTCCATTATTTTTTTAATTTGAACGCAGGTAAAATCTTTAAAACTTAAATATTTGGAGAGTCTGCATTTTGAAAACACAGACTTCTGTAAAATAATCTCTGGATGGGCTATAGTAAAATTTACAATCTCATTGAGTGGATTTGGGTTGAAGATAATATTTGCAGCATTTCAATTCGAGTTCAGAATAGTTTTTCAGAGCAATTCACTAATCAGTTTGTTAATCAAGTTTCCCTCTTCTCAACAACACCCATAAAACATGTTAACCAAATAATACAACAATCAGTCTATGTATATTTTCTTTACACTATAGACATTTAATATGCTCCTATCCCGAGAGACTTACAGTAAGTACAGAACATCCTTTGGTGCAACTTTAGGTAAAGTACCTTGCTCAAGTGCACAACGACATTTGATCTTTTCCGGAATCAAAATGGCAAACTGCCAATTATAAATCAGACTCCGTAAACACTGAACATATAACAGCAAATTACAACTTGAGTAATCTTTAAAATCCTAACAGGTTCATAATATATTCATATCTGCAGGCTAACAATATGAAGAAAATACTGTAATAACATTGATTAAAGGCTTTGTTTTAGTTTCAGCCCCTCCAAAGATCTGTGCACAGGCCTGCCCAGGACACAATCACCATTATGGCTGCAGAATTTGGAATCCATTGCTGCCTTACTTAGATGTTTACTCATTGATTAAAAGCTCTCTAAAAGGCTCTTCTGATATAACATAGAGTCATTTGGACTTTGTAGCAATGCTCATTCTTCCAAATTGTTTAACATAAGTCAATCTAATTGACAATGACTTTAGATGCAATTTACTTGTACAATTTGGTTATTTTAGTTTCCAGAAAAACAATCAGCATGGCGATATGTTAAATTTGCCAACATTGTCTATAATCAAGGGGTCTCTGTCACTCATCACTCCAACTCACCACTCAGTGCGCCTCTCCCTGAAAAGTATAGTCATTACATGTAAAGATGAAAAAGTAATGTAATACAAACTTCAAATGTTACTGGGGCCTCTGTGTGGTATAATGGGCTAAGTCACTGCTATGGACAGCTATGTTAAGGTGGTCAAGAGTTTGAATGTATCCACAGCTTCTCTGACTTTCCAGAGCTCCAGCACAAAACAGCGCAAATTGCACAGTGCTGACAGGGATAAGGGACAGATGAGTCGGCTTAACGTACCTTCCTATGTCGCTTGACTACTTTTGTGCATATCAGGCACCTGTTCAAATGTGGAAGGGTACTTGTTGAGTGTAATCTTACCGCGAATGGGCTGACTGATGGCTTCCATGTTGAACGAATTTGATAATAATCGGACAGCTCTGTGACATGTGGTTGAAGGAAATATGTGAGTGCCCTTCACCATCTTACACCTGTCCAAGTAGCAGTGGAGCAGCTGACAAGGCAGTGTTAGGTGGAATTAGACATGACCACATTTAAAAATAAGGTTTACCTTTACAAAAATTCTAGAAATTAACATTTAATTATGTTGAAGTCATCTAAAATGGGCAACATTTTGGTAAATGGCTTATAATACCATCAAATAAGCTAGTAATTAGAGCTAGTGATATTTTTATAAATTAGCATGGGTCTCTTAAATATATATATCTTTTTTAAATGTGAAAAATTATAATTGTTTTAAAATAAGCTTACTAATTGCTTCAGTACCCTTATTAGTGATGAATTAAATTGACTATGTCAGGCTCACTTACCTTACAATTTCTCTGACAAGCTTCACGTAAAACTCTGAAAAAACTGAGACCAAATCTATTGTTACATGTCAAAAAGTGTTGAAGCAACAATGCAAGATCAGAGCCCATTTTAGCTGTCTTCACCATAGGAAAATGTGTTTTGAAAAAAGTTAGAAATTAAGAAAATATGAATGCAAATGTTTTGCAAAAATGTTTGCCAAATAATAGCAATGTTTTTGGAAATCTCATCAGTTGATGGTGCACATCTACACTGCCATCATAGAGTCCATCCTGACCTCCTCCATCACCATCAGGTACCCTGCAGCCACCGCCAAGGACAAGGGGCAGGCTGCAGTGCATCATTCACTCAGAAAGTGCGATTGGCTGCAATCTACCTCAGTTACAGACTTACACGCCTTGTGGCCGATCCCTCTCACCCCGGAATTGGTATATTCAGAATGCTTCCCTCTGGGAGAAGGTTGAGGTCTGTCAAGACCAAGACCTACCACTACAAGAACAGTTTCTTTCCTACAGCAGTAGGCCTCATGAACATGTCCCCAAAAACTTCATTCCTCACTCTGAAACACAACTTGCCTGAAAATAATGTAAAGTTCTCACTCTAAATCCCTGCTCAACTCTATGTTGAAGATGCCAAGAAGAAGCTACAGATAGATTCTCACAAAGCCAAAATGTGGATCTGTTGATGACTATCTTGCCAGGCTGCATAACGAATATAGCCTAGTTCTTTTTATGTTGTTTTTTTGTGGCCATATACAACAAAAATAATATATATACAGTATATATATCATGTGGGTTGTGCTGATTTAAGACCACTTGAGTCAGGACAGTGCCTTTTACTTTAACCTTCTAAGACTTAAGCACTTGTTGTATAGACAAACCAAAATGTGATGTCCATGCATGTGGGTGCTAGACTCTTAGGAGTCTAATGGGGTTTTCTACCTCTGTTTTGGTTTTCAGATGAGTTACTACTGTTTCTGAATTCTTTGTCAAATGTGATTTACGGCTTATGTTCTCTCCCTGTTGGAAGGAGTAGAAGGCTTTCTGTTGGCATGCACAGAGGCTGCTGAAATGTCAACCTGTTGTCTACATTCAATTTTGGGTTTGGGTGGGAGGAGAATTCTAGGAAAATTCTATTCTAAGTTTGTTTTTCATTCTCCTTATGAGTTTTCTGTTATCGTGTAATGCTTGGGTTTTTTCACACTTTTTTCTTTCAATATTTTAGACGGGTATCAATGTTGAAATTGGTATTTTTGTAATATGTTGGCCCAATCCTATAACATTTTTACCATGGAATATTAAGTCAATGAATGATCATTCCAAGAGGTCCAGGATCATCTCTCGTCTCAAAAAGCTAAAAGCAAATGTGGTATGTTAACCAGAGACTCATTTACGCATTAAGGATCCCTTAAGTTACAAAACTCTGAGTTAAAACATTGTCTTTGTTTGAGCAGTATAAAGATTCAAATATCTTTTCCAGATCTACACAACATGGCTCATTGTTTTCCATAGTTGACAGATGAACTATTACAACTAAAAATACTAACATTAAAAACAAAATTGCCAAAAGAATAGGTGTGTTCCCTGCACATTTGTACCTGTCCAAGGTTTCATTTCCCGATTTTACACTGCAAAGGTTTCTGACAGGGGACCAGGGTCAGTTACAGTATACAGTGGGGTATTGAATTTAATGCATGGTCATTCTTATGCTTCTGGTGTTCTGTTACTAGAAGTTGTTTTGTAGTCGAGTCACGGAATATTGACTGAATTATTTGGAATAGTTGTCTCACACACGTTTGTTATTGACAATGTGGATTTTGTAGGTTTTTCATTCCGAGATGAAAACTAAAGGATTTGTAAAGAAGAGCAAATTTTCTTCATATAGTGCAATCGTCGATACGTTCAAAGGGAGAGATAGCTTTTTCTTAAGCAAATCTAAATTGTACATTTTGTAAATGGTGGTGATTAAGTTGGAGGTTGAAACCGGAGCAGATCGGAGCAATATCTTGCATACCTCTCTGCCTTGCAGTCACTTTTTTTCTGCAGCTCTCAAGCCGATTGTAGTAATGGACATTGTCAGTCATTTTGGTGAGCCAGACAGCTTTTGTGGCTTGTTTATCTGGCTTTTAACAAAAAGTTTGCTAGAATTAAATGGGAGAACATTCAAATAGGTTACATGTTACATGTCCTACTTTACAGATTGTCTGCTAATAATTTGATTGTTACTGATGTAACCTGACTTTTTTGCTCCAGTCCATATTTAAATACACAATATTATGTCACCAATGTTCAAATGCGAGTTGAGTCACAAGTCATCCAAATTGTGACTTGAGTTTACCAACTACAACACTACCTAGGAGGACCTGACCCCTCGGACATGCCATTGCATGACTAGATATCTCTTAGCTCTCTCTGTCTAAAGTCCACCTCATTGTGTTGGTGATCAAGTTTCTATTTGATTACTCCAGCTGAAATTCAACCTGCCAAAGACTATGATGGTGCACTTCTACACTGCCATCATAGAGTCCATCCTGACCTCCTCCATCACCATCTGGTACCCTGCAGCCACCGCCAAGGACAGGGGGCAGGCTGCAGTGCATCATTCACTCAGAAAGTGTGATTGGCTGCAATCTGCCTCCGTTACAGACTTACACGCCTTGTGGCTGATCCCTCTCACCCCGGAATTGGTATATTCAGAATTCTTCCCTCTGGGAGAAGGTTGAGGTCTATCAAGACCAAGACCTCCCACTACAAGAACAGTTTCTTTCCTACAGCAGTAGGCCTCATGAACATGTCCCCAAAACCAAAGTGACTCCCCCCACGCACACACAGCACTTAACTGTTCAAATACTGTAGATATATTGTTCATATACTGTAGATACCCTGCTCACATTCTAGTCATATTCTGCACATTAAAAGTAAAAAAAAATGTTTTACATTTTAATGTTATTTACATTATACTGTTACATCACAGTATAATGCAGACATACTGTTTGTATACTGTATATATCCTGCAAAACAATGTACATTACACGGCTGTTTACATTATACAGTTATATTCCAGTATATTGTATACATTACTCTGTTCATAATTTGTAGATATATATTTAATATATACACATATACCTGATAATAAACTGTAGATATCCTGTTCACATTCTGCTCAAATCCTGTACCTTAAAAGTTAAAAGATGTTTACTGTAGATTTATGTGATTTATGTACAAATAAGATATGCACCGACAGACCAAAAAAAAAAATGTTGTTTGTTAAAACTTACTTGGCAATAAACCACTTTCTGATTCTGATTCCCCAGAGAGCCTCTGGTCTATAGAATATTACACATGTCAAAAGTCTGTAGACTTGTAGGCAAAGTTGTGTGGTTGTATGTTGAGGTTTGTGATTGTACAATTTAGTTTTTTGGTCGCAAGTTTGCTTTAACAAATCTGTAATCTCATTTTGCAAGCTTGTATATTTATGTCCGTACTTGCATGCTATTTTTGCAAGTCTGTAAATATAGGTTTGTGCTTGTAAGTTATATTTTACAAGCTTGCATAATGAACTGTGAAAACAATTTAAAAAGTTGCAAATCTGTAATATTGTATTTGAATAAATTCAGCTGGAATTGCAAGCATATTTCTTTTTCAGACTTGCAACAAAAATGTTTACAGCTAAGAATATTCTACTGCGAGGCTTAAATACATGCGCGGGTGCTTGTTTGCGCGCACTCTGATTTTTGACGTTTACTACGTGCATCAGTTTTGTAATTCGAGGGTCGTAAGCTTGTGAAATTCTTTATTCTTTAAACAAGTTTACCTAATTAAAGGTGAGATGTTTCTGAAATGTATATTTATGTTTCTATTGCTATTTATTACTGATATACTTACCCAAAATAGCCAATAATAGAGGAGGACAGTAGGTTGCATGCAGAATTGTGCATGCAATTGGGCCAGCTTTAAGAATGAATGAAACCCAAGGTGACATACATAGTGACTGACATGAAGTATAGAAACCCCTTTTCTGTGAAGGATGGAACAAGGTATAACATATTGCTGACCGTACAGCAAAAATAATGAGTGATTCTGTTACATTTTATTTGGAGAGTCCGAAATTCCATCTGTAGGTGCTCTGCAGATAATTTGTTGATGATATGACTATCAACAAACTATCTGTTGATAAGCAACTAATTGTGTAGTTTAAGGGTAGAGGTAAGTTTAGGATTAGGGTTAAGGTTAGTAGACAGTTTGTTAAAATGTTGTTGGTAGTCTGCAGATAATCTGTAGAGCTCTACAAATACACTTTTTGGACTTTCAAACTAAAGTGTTACCGTGATTCTTTCTTTGCTATGTCTAGGAACAATTGCTATGAAAATTATTCAACCCCTTTTTGCAAATCAGGTTTATTGTCATAATTGACAGACTTTCAACTGTTTGCAATGAACAAAAGCAATTGAAATAGCTCAACACAACAAATGCTTTGATTGGTTTCCCCAAATCCAACTGCAAATGCAACTGATAAGGACTTTTCCAGTCTAAAATTTTTTCAACCCTTTTACAGCAAGCATCTTTATTATTTAGTAGAACACCCGTTTGCTGTTATGATCTGCTGCAAATTAGTTGCTTAGCCAGACACCAGCCTCGGGCAGCGTTCCAATCCTCATTGCCTTCAGTTAACTAATATTCTTGGGTTTGCAGGCTGCAACCACTTTCTTCAAATCCCACTAGAGGTTTTCTGTGCCAGAGGATGCAAAGCAGCCCCAGAGCATCACCAAGCCATTACCATGGTTAACTGTGGGCAGAGCGTTCATTTCAGAATATGCTTCATTCTTCTTCCTCCAGTCATACCGCTGTTCCATTGTGCCGAAAATGTCCAGTTTTATTTCATTGCTCTGCAGAACAGAATCCCAAAACATCTGTCGCTACTTTATATGATATTGAGAATATTGGACCTGGCTTTTCTTGTAAATTTGAGTCAGTAGTGGTATACCATGGAGTTCTGGCATGGAAAACTACTGTGTTTAGTATGCGCCTTACTGTGCTCACTGAAACCTCAGTTTGTGTATCCACCAAGTCTTTCGCAGTCACTCAAGAGTTTGTCACAACCTACAGTCTTAGAAATTGGTTGCAGCTGTTAATTGCTTCCTATTTCTGTTGTGACCACCATTCCCTTAACTTTAAACTTGCAAACTATGTTTCCAATGGTGTCTCTGGGAACATGCAATACCTTCGCTATCTTTTTGTATTCTGTTCCTTGTTTGTGAAGGGCAATGATCTCTTCTATAAAAATTTTTGACCATTTTTTTTAACTTTGCCAGTTCTCATACGCAGTCAAATTTTACACTCAACAAACCCCTTCAGTTATTTCATGTGTTCTAGCTCAAGCACACTTGGTGCAACTAATGAAGCCCTTGATTATTTGTATCAGGTGTGCTTGAGACAACACCTGTTTTGCATATCTGCAGTTTTGAGGCAATCTATTCAAGGGGTTGAATTATTTTGAGACTAGATCATGAGTTTCAATTTTAGTTAGATTTGGGGAAACCACTTGATGCATTTATTGTGTCGAGCTATTTTAATTGCTTTTGTTTGATTTGTTCATGCAAACAGCTGAAAGTCTGTACAGTTTCACAATAAACCCGATTTGCAATGGGGGTTGAATAAATTGTATTGCATCTGTATGTGTGTGTATTTGTGCGCAAGTGTTTGATACGCTGAGAGAAGGGTGAGAGAGAGACAGACGAGCAAGGATCAGTGAGATGGTCAGAGGAAGAGTTGCCCTGTCTGCAGTGAGAAAAATAAAGTATGTTTGGCACAAACACAGACAGAGAGAAAAAATCTTCTTGGCCCCCTGCCTGCTCTTCAATCTGCTGATGGTGAATCATGAGGAGGAGGCAACAGCATCCATTTTTAGCAATGAGGTCATCTTTAATTATCAAAACAAAGAGAGTTAGCTGTGTCACTCCAATCTGTTATCTGCACTCATCCTCAAGGACACTGTTTATCTCCTTTTAATTGAATCTCTTTGAATCGAGGCTTATCGCTGTGTCACGGTGCACTTGGTTTGAAGCAAATAATGGAGTTGTTATGTAAAGGCAGGGGTTAAGGGAGAAGCTGACCTCATGGGAGAAAAGCGAGATGAAAGGACAGCGTGGTGTGAGGAGGGAGTAAAACTACAAAGTGAGAGAAAGAAACGGTGGAAAGAGTGAACATGGAAAGAGGGGTGTGGGAGAAATACTTGACAAGGGCGAATCCTGATAAGCTACCAGGATTTATGGCAGGATCAAACTGATACCAAAATAAAATTATGAAATGGCTTGTCTCACTGTCTGACAACACCATGTGACATGACATTGATGGAGGATGACATCCAGTTCCATTATTACCTCTGCTACACCATCCTCTTTTCTACAGTCTCCTTAACCTGCTCCATTCTCTTTCCCTCCTCCCCCTGCTTTACATGTATCCTTTGTGATACATATGGCTTCTCTTAAAGCTGCACCATGTAAGTTTCTACTCATTTGACCTGTCTGCCTTAATTATATGTAGATTTAGCCCTTTAGACCCCATAACTGCCATCGATGACCTTTGCTTAAATTACTGTAAGGGCCACCGATGGCCTCAATTTTGTAAAGTTAATATTTGTACAAGGAACAAAAAATCTATTAGCAAATAATTTATTATTGTATTCACGTGGATGTTGTTATTAACTAGAAACTAGGATATGAAGTCATTAGATTTTTTTAAGTTTTCTTCATTTCATTACTCACAATGACAATGTCAAAGCGTCCACAATGTTTTACGTTAGAAGAGACTAGCTGGTAGCTAGCAATGTTGTTTGGGAATACAGATTTGAAAATGGACTTGCTTGTTGAACGCTGTAATGATTTCGAGGTGAGTAAAATAAGAAAACATTGCTTATATGTGTGGTGTTGTCACTGTATGATGCAGCGTCGTAACGAGCCAACAACACGTAGGATTATCAAGGCAGGCCATTTACTGCCTAATGCGATAGGGGGCCCCGGCTGTCAATCAATATCCTCCAATCACTCGGGCGCATGATTGGTCCGGGCCCATAAGCAACCACATACCCTGCTTACTGATAGTTACGCTACTGGTATGATGATGTGAAACTTCAAAGCACAACCCTGCTTTGAAAACTTGATGGTATATGAGCAGACAATCAGTGAGGTAACATTGCTGGCGCAGTATTGTCAAAAAACGAGTTGCGCAGTTTAGCCGTACAGCCATCGAACTACGAGATGTTTTCTCAGATTACTTTCAAAATCATTGATATATGGCAACTTTCCCATCTGCTTGCCATAGCTAACTAAAGTTCCAATTTGTCTATCTGGCCAGAGTTCCAAGAAAATGTGTGGCTGCATGTTTTTCTCTTGCAACGCAACATATTTGTCATATTCAAACTAGGCTATATACTGTATAAATAAGTGACTGTCTGGATTTGGCAAAAGACAAGCGTCATGACTTTCTCTCATGTTATCTGTTTTGCAGATCTTGTGCCCTATTATTTCTCTGGCAAGATAACTTGGTTGTTATAGACGAGCAAAGCAGCTGTCAAGATTGATTTATTTATGATAATGATGTCTCGTTATGAAAAGAGTAGCCATTTTTTGTCGCATAGCCAGAAAAATTGTTGCATGTTTTGTATTCTCTATACATGTCATACATGTAAAATAGACACAGATGTGTTTAATATTGAATTAATTAGCCATCTAACATTTTGGCAATACCTTTGCTATGGCTGCATTCTGAATGCAGTGAGCCATATCTTTTACTAGCCGTAATATTGTGATTTGCTGAAGACATTGTCACTTTATATTAAAGATTTGCTACATTTGTAAAAATGTTTTCCAAATATTTATAGACCATGGGCATTGAATTGTGTTTACCATATAGAGCCTAATTAACGGTCTGTAAACTGTAGCAGGGGGCTAACACGGTTTTGGCAATACAGATTGTTTGAGTTATTCTCGCTACTGACAGCACTCCAGATATCCACACAACAGAGCTACGTTTTAAAATCACCCAGAATTTTCGTTTAAGTGCTTTATAGTTTCATAATGGTGTGTGTGATGGGGGATGTGTTTAAAAGGGAGACGTAACTGTAAGACAAGAGATTATGATTTTTCTGACCACATTTATCCTAATTCCATCAGCTTTCCAGCCTCACCTTTTCTCTTGCAACTATAAGTTAGGAAGTGTTGTGAAGTCAGGATTCAGTGGTAGAGGACAAGAAGAAATATTATCTAAAGTTAATTGGAGGGATACAAATGCAGGGGGAGGGAGGAATAGTCAATATGTAAATATATGCAAATAATATGTATAAATATAATAAATTAGGACATTTAGGTTGAGACATTGGTTTTTCATTGATTGTTTTTAATGCGGGCTATCTACAAAATGAGCTGTAAACATTAGGCTCAATTACATACTTTTGGTGTCATATTAAAGACAAGACTGTGCTCTTTCAAACAAAGTAAACTTGTAAAATATTTGTATTTTTCATGCTATGTCTGTTTCTTTGAGGCAGGTGAAAAACAAAATCGGATTTATCGAATGGTCACCTCATCAGGGTTTTCAATACCAGATTGTTTTTCTAACATTTTGTAAGAGGGTGTGTGAGGGGGTGGAGGAGGGCCATGAATATTTGACTATTACTGTACATTTTAAAGAATGTCGGCAAATGCATGGACAAAACCAGTGATGAATGTGTGAGGTATACACTTCATTATGTAATTGTTTTCATGATGTCAACTTTAGGCTTTGCAATAAAATGTGATTATTTTAAAACTGCACCCATGATCTCTGCTTCTTTTTCGCCATTTTAAATAAATGTTTTCTTCTCAACGTGCCCACCTGGTTAAATAAAGTTGAAATAAAAAAATAACAAAATTTAAAGCAGTGACGAATAGTGTCTGATTAATATAACACTAAAAATACTCTTTGTCATGCACTGGATTCAATCCCTGACCATTTGGTTGAAAGACAAGGTCAATTCCAATATGCCATCAAGGCCATGTGAAATGTTCATGTCTTAGGTGGTGTTGAGTTTAACTGTTCAGACTGTGTAGGAATTTGTGCATGAAAAGGTATTTTAAATATACAATAGGCAGTTAAGATGAGACATTTATATTGTAGGATTTTTTTAATGACTAAAGCGCTAAAAATAATACATTTAACTTCAGAACGTAGTTGTTTTAATGATAAAGAAACATGCTGTTGTACACTCTAGAGATAATCGAGGGGAAATGCTTTGGATGAATGTGCAACCTGTAGCCACCTGGCGGCCATTTGTTGTATTGTTTTCTTTTAAAAACTGCCACCAAAATTTAATAAAATCTGCTGAAGTGCTCCTCGGTACAGCTCTGTACAGCCCCACCCCTTTTCCACCACTTTATTGTACTGACATCTGTACGGGCAGGAGACAAGCATAAGACAGTATTTAACACTACGTCAGGCCACTACGAATACCTGGTGATGCCGTATGGTCTTACGAATGCTCCTTTGGTCTTTCAGGTATTTGTGACTGAAATCTTTCAGGACATGATGGATTGGGGTGTGGTGGTGTACACTGATGACATGCTGGTGTATTCCGCTACACGCGATCAGCATGTGTCGATGGTCCGCCGGGTGCTCAAGAGGTTGTTGATGATTCATATATCAAAGCTGAGAAGTATCTTTTCTTCCAGCAGTTCGCCTCCTTCCTCAGGCACCGCCTCTCTGAGCCATCTTTGGTGCAATGTCCTGCTGTTCTCCATTATGTGCTGTCCTCCGTGTAGGACAGGCTCATATACTGGACTCATACTCCAATCTCTTCCGGTCATCCTATGATCAGCTGCACTGTTCTCTGTCAGGTATTGGTGTCCCACCCTGGCTAAGGACGTGAGGTTGTATGTCTCCTCCAGATTGGTGTGCGCCGAGAGTAAAGCAACGAGACACCTCCTGGCAGGTAAATTCCAACAACTTCCACAACTTCCACAATGACCCTCGTCTCATTTTTCAATCAACTTTTTAACTGATCTGCCTCTTTCGCAGGGTTTCACCACCATCTTGGTCATTGTTGACCGGTTTTAAAAAGCCTGCCATCTCCTTCCTCTGCCTGAATTTCCTACAGCCCTGCAGACTGCGTTATTCCAATGAGCAGGTTGAATGCGTTAACCAAGATGTGGGTAGTTTCCAGAGCATGCCCAGAACTCCCTCCGCCACTCCTCTACTGACCTTACACATTTCCAATTGTATTGGGTTTTCATCTGGCTCTAGGTCTGGCCCTAGACCTCCGCGGTGGATGACTTGTTCGTGGGTACACGAAAATCTGTAGATTTTACAGATGCTTCAAATCCTGTGGCTGAAATCTTTACATTCTTGTGCTCCCAGCCCAGGCAACCCATGTGCCCTCTTCGCTGTGTTTTGAGTTAATCTCAACATATGCTGCCCTCCAGGCTCTTCTTCTGTCCCAAACAGAGATCTGGATTAATCAAGAAAATATTGCTAATACAGCTGCATTCTTCATCTGATTATGGGTTTTTCCATAGCCCAACAGCTTCTGGTCATAATGGTGGTGGCACAGGGCACTAATTTCTTCAAAATTTAGATTTTTTCTGATCTCTCTTTTTCCCCTAGTCATTTTGAATTTAACAATGTTACGCTTGAATCGACAGGTATCATTTATTGTCTGCCGGGTTCTCTTGGTTATTCCCTAATGAGCTTGACATGGTAATAGCTCGTTCTCAGACAATGGCTTACCAATCACACTTTTAGGTGACTAAAACATTCCAAACGACTACTTCATTCTTTTTTAATTTCTTTTCACTTCTTCTTCTAAGGTATTTACTCATTTGACATCACCCTTTTCCAGTCAAGCCCTACAAAGCTGGCAATGCATTTTATTTAATCGTTATTAGAGACTGTCTTTCGACTAATCTTAACACTAGACCACTCTAGTGTTTGACCACTTGTCTGCTTTTCTCTTTCTCTCCTCCACCCCTATATTGTCTATTCTCTCTCCCATCTCCTAAATACTTCTGCTTCTGAATTGACCACATCCACACAACTCTCCTCACTTTCCAAGTCCTATATTTGTCATTGCCTACTCACCCCTCATGCTCCATGGCTATAGGACTAATTGCAATGTCAAAGATCTGGGCTTCAATTTGCTGATTTCTGCGAGCCCTGCTATGTAAATCCTACAATCCCTACAGTTCTGCGTAACCAACATATTAGGAACTAACTGTCCCATTTTCATTCTATATGATCAAGCAATCCAAAGTATGGCCAAATGCCATTTGTGAATATCTTTTTTATATGTAGATATACTATGCTACAGTGGAGTACACCATCATCAATTTTAATTGTAATTTTGACTGTACTCCCTGGACCCAAAGCACTTATGAAACACAGGAGCGAAGAAAATGGATGGAGGAGAGTTTGGGAGAGAAAATCACAATTAGGGCTGTCTGCCCCCATTTCCAGTAAGACAGGCTTTACTGTAGATACTGTAGGTTTGGGGGTGGGGGGCAAAAAAAAGACAATTCCCAACACAAAATATAAAGTACTGTTTATAAACGGTGGTAAGAGTTTTTTGTGCTTTTCCCTACTATGGGTCAACTACAAGTAAACAACTTCCTTAGTTTGATAAATGAATGAAAAACATATTTGTGGGCAGTCCACAGTTTGAGTAAAATTTTGCGCCATTGTCACCAAAATATTTTGGGAAAGTGGAGTTTTGCCAGAATTACACATTGACAATTCAAGTTCATTTTTTAGGGGTTTAGTGCTGTCATATTAAGGTGCATAACACTGAAACACGTATAGTGGCAAGAAAATGTTTGTGAATCCTTTGGAATTAAATGGATTTATACATAAATTTGTGACACAATTTTATCTAATCTTCAACTAAGTCTGGTCCCACAAGGTGTCAGCAAATTTGTGATATCTTCAAAAAATGCAATGAAAGTGTATAGTGTGTAAGTGTATATGAATAGTCATTGGGCCTTAAGAAAGACAGAGAAAGATTGTATGAGAGAAGAATAGAGAGAGATGAGAGACTGACCAAGTGGAATATACTGATCAAGAGATAAATCAGTAAAAATACATTTTATTTTCTGTAGTCTGGATGGCTCTAGTGCCAAGATTAATCACAAACACAGCATCTGCCTTTTTGCTGCTACACCTCTACCAGGATTCCTGTTTGTGCCCACTACCAGCCTCTAGTTTATGTGCTTCATTCCTCAGTTCCACCATCCTATGTGCTAGGGGTCAGAAGGCTCAGCATTTAGGGAGTCAGACTACCAGTCGGAAGGTTGCCGGTTTGATTCATGGCTGAGCCAAATGTTGTTGTGTCCTTGGGCAAGGCACTTCACCCTACGTTTCTCCAGGGACAATGTCCCTCTACTTACTGTAAGTCACTCTGGATATAAGAGTGTCAGCTAAATGGCAAAAAATGTAAATGCTTCATTCCTCAGTTCCACCTTCCTTACTCTTTTCATCCCTGGACCGATGGAACATCTGTTTGCTTGGCCGATGAGTAAAGCCGACCACATTTCTTATTTTTTACGAAATCCACCCAAAGCTGTGACTCACTTCCCTAGTCTAGACTTAGAGGTCATTGTCAATTATGGCTCCTGTCAAAATGCCTTTCGTCTAATTCTCACCACACCTCGTCAGTAAGACATTGACGAGAGATAGGCCCCCCTTTGATCAACCAAGCAACAAATTAGCTAATGTGGCTGGTCACCACTGAATCAGCTCATTAGTGTCCATCTGGAGTTCTTATAGGGAAAATATTGTCAGTAACAGCTGTGAGTTGTACTAAAGTGAAATATCCCAGCAGCCTACATACCTGTGTAGATCTCTGCCTCCGAGGGGTCCTCCACTCGCCTATGTTGGATAACGTAATCAGAGACCTTGAGGCCAATCAGGGGCTCCACATCCAGCCACTCCAGGGCCACCATATTGCTGGAGGGCTCCAAGTGAGCGGCCAATCTGAGCCTGAGACAGAGCGAGCATAGGAAGGGGGATGTATCACTTCAATGCAGTAAAAATGAATTCAACTGGCACTGAAAATAGAGTTCAAACCAAAGATTCTGGAGAATAATTATCCATTGTCTTGAGCCACAAACATGTTACATATTCAATGTAGCTAACTGAAATGTAGACATTCTTATATCTCTATCTAGATTGCAAAAAATGTGTATGTCCCCATGTAGTGACAATTCATTGTAAATGTTCAAACATCTAAATGTGTTTCATCTTCAAATTCGTTCTTCAAAGATAACAGAAACAACATTAACATTGAGCTTTAGCAGTACTGATGCAAAAAAAAGGTACCTTAGTTTGTTTCCTGTCTGAATTTGAACACTCTTTTCTGCTTTCTTATGCTACAGTGTCAATTACATAATATGTGTTTTACAAACAGATTATATAGTTTGTTTCAGGAATGAGAAGAAATTTAGTTTGTACAGAAACTGTCAAGACTGCTGCTCTAAATTAGGGGCGCAACATCAAGCTTAATGACCAACCTCACTAAACAAACTTAGCTTAGCTGTAGCATTAACAAGCTTAGTATTACATTATTTTTGTCATATAATGTTTATACTAGCTACAGTTTAGCAATGCCCAGATAATGTGCAGAATTTCCAAAAGTTGTGATGAGTAATATTTGTAGCTAATTATATAGCTAGCATTGCTTTTGGAAAATAAGAATGATTATAGCCTCTGAAGCATTGGATTACACCCATACTACATTGGTGAGCTAAATACTAACACTTTAGCTAGCCTTCTAAGAATATGGAAGGTTAATTATGTAATATTCAAGAGTGTACATTTTGTTAATGAGAATGTTTACGAAAAGCCCTTGTCAAAAATGTTTTTCCTTTAGAGAGGATGACGAAACTAATGTTTTTCAACATAAAAACTGTACCTAAATAATGCTACAAGGAAGCATGTGTTCATTGATGTGGTCTTTATGCACATAACAAATAGGCTAAACTGGGATTTTAAATTATGTATTATAAGTATACCAAAATAAGTTTTCAATTTAACAGTAAGTATACTTATTAAGACTTTACCTAACTAAAATAATTAAAAACACAATGAATGTCAGCATGGATGATCCTCAAGCTCCCTCTACTGGCACAAACAGGGTACGGCGGTTGGGGTCCCCTGTCTACTGAAGCCATTGTTATCCTCCCACATCGGATCAGCATTAATGCCAGATACACGCTACAGGAGTTTTAGGCCAATTTATGCCCGACTTTCCCCTCCCGATAATCTGAGAATCTTGTCGAGGAACACGATCGGTTTTGATTTTTGGCACAGATTATCTGGTAATGTAAGGGGTTCACAGATCAAATCTTACACCTCCCTATCTGCTCTCACAATAATCGGGATCGCCCCGATCATATCAAACATGTTTGATATTTATCGGGATGAGTAAGATTGTGATTACGTCAGTACTGTCGCAATAGCCAATAGGAAACAAGTCTACAAAGAGACAGTAGTGACGGACATTTCCAGATGGCAACGCGAAATTTGCAACACAGATCCATTGGAATTCAGAGATGGATGTTCACTATGAACAAAACTTATTTGTAGCACTACCTTATTATTTGAGATGATTTGTTACACTTCTTTTGAATGGAAGTTCCCCAATCCAGAAGTGCAATTCAATATATAAAACGCATTAAGCACTCTTTATAAAAGGTGTAAAGTAACAGGGCAATATTGTAAAACAATACATTGAAATTGTTATGGCAGTACTTTGTTGATAGATGGATGGATAAACGTTTGCATAAAACACGTTTTGTACAAAATACATTTTCAGTATCCAATCCATTTTGTTTATATCCGCTTTCGATCTGCTGCGTAGATCACGTGAGGCGCTTCCTCTGGCACGTTAAACCTAATAACATTGTGTAGTGTGTGATGCACCACGATTTCCAAATCTTGTAGTGTGAGCATGTTTAAGATTTGAGGGAAGAAAATCTGTAAATACCTTTTTTAAGTGTGTGCTGAAACCAGATTTTAAAATCGGTTAGGATTTAAAAACTCCTATAGTGTGTACACGGCATATTTGTATGCACCTGTCTGCCTATATAAGCCTTATGTGCTGTTGAGTAGTTTGTGGGAGATTGTTCTTGTGTCATGTTGTTATTTTACCTGTTATGTAAACCACTATATGTTTTATTTCCACGCTGTGTCTTGATATTTGGCTCATTTTTAGGAGAGCTTATTTACACTGTCTAGTTAGAGCATTTGTGGCCCGAAGCTAGGTACCTTTTATTTTGTGAAAAGATACCTGTTTAGCTGAATCTGTGTTGATGCTTATGATTCCAGTAAAGTATCAGACATCATTCTGCGTTTGACTCCTCACTTCCACCTAAACCCTGACAGACTAATTGCCACAGTTTAAAATAATGAATGCAGTTTGTCAATTAGTAATTGTTATGCAAATTAAAATGTATAGAATGGAAACATACTCAGAGCTTTTGCATAAATTATTTCATTTGAACTGCTGAGAACACAAATCAATATGCAGAAATCAGTAGAGAAAGAAATCCTATTCAGTACCAATAATTAGATGCATGATACTGTAATGAATCCCATGTATTGATTAATGAGTGATATGATAGACACAGCCTTATATAACCAGAAACCGAGACACAGCATAAATTGAAATGACTTGTGAACAACTGAGAAATAAATTTTTTGTTTGTTTATTGAACAATGAGCAAATGATCATTCATTGGTAAAGTGTCTGACACACTGGGTGTTACTGGCACAGATGAACATCACTTGAGAGGACTGAGTTCTTCAATCAATTATTTGTCTGAACAATGAGCCACTAGATTGTCTGACGTCCTTCGGGCATTACTGACATTTAAAACAAAACTATGCTAAAGAGTAATACAGAACTAATCACAAAAATAATAGTCTGTAGAAATAGTCAATCTTTCCTTCACTACTAAGTTCTTCTTAAGAACTAGTGCATTGGTAAAGTGACTTATCTTCTTGGTGATTGGACACTGCAGTGTTGTACATGGTGAGAAGTTTGCTTTTCCCACTCATTACACAGAAAGGTACAGTACACAGTGTTATACACCTGACATTTTCAATACATCATAAGTGACTTCTAATCTTCTGAATTAATAATTTCTTTGATAGCTTTATTGCGTACAACATCGTGGACAAATAAATGCCATGAGATTTTCATGTAAAGAAATTTTGATTCCCAATTGGTTTCTCTGGAACATTCCCCAGCTTGGTTGTAGCATTGGTAAAGCAAATCTTCGAGATGAAGATTTCTACACTTATTGACTGATAGTTTGTGCCAATCTTCTTGATCAAACCACTCCAGGTGCATTTTGAGGTATGTTTCATTTCATCCTGCTAAATGACATGGGACTGAGACACAGCTTTCTGACTGGACTTTATGTTTTGACCAAATTTACTTAGTGCCAGATGGAGCAAAGCAACCCCAAAACATCACTGGGTCTCCTACATGTTTCATGGAAGGGATGGTGTTCTTTTCTTTGAACACTTTTCTATAAACATGTAGTTGTTATGATTTACCAAAAAACATTTTATACATCCAAAGGATATTCTGCCAAATGAAGTAGGCTATGGCTCATCCATATGCTTTTTGGCAAACTAGAGTCAGGAATCTTTGTTTTTCTCAATTAGAAGTGGTATCTTCCTCGGTTTTCTGTCAGGGAGCCCATTTTTCTTCAGACAGTGATATATAGTGCAACTTGGAATTGTTGCACCTTGAATGTCACCTTGGATGATTTAAAGTTTTGCTTGGTTCTTTCTCTACCATTCAAATAACCATTCTCTTCATTCTTCGTGCAATTTTTCTTTCAAGATTTTAAGATTTTCAACACTTCATGACAAATGGTGAATATTTCAATGAAATGCAATGCTACCAATACTTTAGGCCATGTTTGTATTCCACCAATATTCCAAATGGTTCTGGGCTGCCAAAGCTTCTGCAGTGACCGTGAGACAAACAATTATAGAACTTCACTCGTGAGAAGGCTACTACTTCTTTCATAAAGCTATAAAACCTAAAGTTGTACGCAAAAGTTTAGGCATCCCTGACAATTTTCATGATTTTCATTTATAAATAATGGGGTGCTTGGATCAGCAATTTAATTTTGATCTATCAAATAACTGAAGGACACAGTCATATTTCAGTAATGAAATTAGGTGTATTGGATGAACAGACAATGTGCAATATGCATCAAAATGAAATTAGACAGGTGCATAAATTTGGGCAATAACAGCCTCTTCCTATAGCCTGTAATGAGTGTCTGGATTCTGGATGAAGGTAATTTGGACCATTTCTCCTTGCAAAACATCTCCGATTCAGTTAGGTTTGATGGTTGCCGAGCATGAACAGCCCGCTTCAAATCACCCCACAGATTTTCAATGATATTCAGGCCTGCGGACTGGGATGGCCATTCCAGAACATCGTACTTGGTTCTCTGCATAAATGCCAGTGTAGATTTTGAGTAGTGTTTTGGGTCATTGTCTTGTTGAAACATCCAGCCCCGGCGTAACTTCAACTTTGTGACTGATTCCTCTACATTATTCTCAAGTATCTGCTGATTCCCAGTATGGGCACTGGCCACACAGCCCCACTGCATGATGGAACCTTTACCAAATTTTTGTCTTGGAATGCTGTTTTCTTTTGCCCGCCATGCATAATGCCTCTTGTTATGACCAAATAACTCCATCTTTGTTTCTTCAGTCCACAATTCCAAAATGAAGCTGGCTTGTCCAAATGTGCATTTGCATACCTCAAGCGACTTTATTTGTGGCATGTGTACAGAAAAGGTTTTATACTTGTTTTATTGAATGTTTTAAGTTTTTGTATTATTGGTTGTTATGGTAATCTTGATGTCAAGAATAGAAGAAAGTTGGCTAGTATGGTTACAACATGTAGTAAGATTGTGGGGATTGACCTAAGGAGTATTACACAAATCTACGAGCAGAGGGTGATTAGGAAGGGCCAGTTAGTACTTTCTAATATAACTCACCCACTGCATAATGCATTTCAACTGCTTCCTTCAGGGTGGAGACTTAAACTCCCCTTGTGTAAATTAAATAAATATAACAATTATTTTATACCAACAACAATTCGGTTTTTAAATGACTTGTCATAAATGTGTGTTGTGTTGCTTGCTCTATTTGTTTGTATGTATACTGCTGTCTACATAAAGAATTGCCTTTAAGGACAATAAAGTACAAAGTAAGTTGGCCTTTGCCTCTCCGATTTTTTACTTATGGCCAGAAGTGGCGGGCTAACAAGAATTGTGCCTGTGGTCTTCCATTTCCTCACTATGTTCCTTACAGTGGACACTGACAGTCGAATATAAACATGGTTTACAACTTCAATTTTTTGATAATATATACATGTGTCATATGTCTTTAAAGCTTAAGATCTTGGGATTCTAATAAATACCTCGGTTTTATGATAACTACAAAATTAAAAATGTTATGAGTGATAATGTGACGTACGTGCCATCAAAACACAGCAATTCTGCTAGCAGCTACTTAGATATATAGCCATCCAAATGGATGAAAAAAACATTATACCAAACATATAGTACTTACAGTCGAAAATCTTTATTCTTCGTCATTAAAGAGTCCCAGTAATGACATAGAGCATAGTTTTCCAAGATAAAATCCATCTTGTTATGTAAGAAAATGACAATTTCAGGACCAAAACATTTACAAATGTACCATGAAGCACCAGAAATGCTTTTGTTTAGAAAAGCGGCCCGCACTTATGACCTACAGACATGGGTGAAACGTGTCTTAGCAATGTCTGCAATGTCAAAAATCGGCATCTTAATCAGAGATGTTCAAAATGACCAAGATTGTGCAAATTAACCTTTGTTTGCCTGAGATATTTAAATGTAGAGATGGGTAGTCTGTCTTATGACCCGGATGAAAACCTCATCACGTTGCGTTTTTTGTGGAAAAATACTTTTACACATAACAATATGGCTCATTGGTTATTCGTTCTATCACTTTATAGACATATGGCTTCATCTACTAGGGGACACAATTAGAAGTGTTTCCAGGACAATATCCTGGGAAAGGATAGTTCGTTTTCAAAGACAATGTAGAAAAATAAAACCAGAAAATAATTATGCATTTTCTTTATTTCATCTTGTGCCATATTCACTGTGTAGAAATATTCAAATAAAATCTTACATATCCAAAAATTCTAAGTCTTTCCTTTTAAGAAATATCAACTATATGTATGTACTACCTTTAAGTTAACTTTGGGTATGTTTTTTAGGCAGAATTTGACAATGAGGGTGTGATCCTAGGTAAATTTCTGCGATAGATTTTGTATCCTTCCCCTAAACTATAATGTTGAACAACTTTTTTTGTCAGGTTGTTTGAAAGTTGTTTTGAGGCCCCAATGTTGCCAGTCAAAGAGAACTACAACTTGCAATTGGCCACCTAAAATACCTTTTGCCATGACTGGATGCACCTGATGTTCAAGCCTTAATGAGCTCACCAAACCAATTGTGTGTTCCAATTAACCAGTGCTAGGTAGTTACAGGCATTCAAATCAACAAAATGACAAGGGTGCCCAAATGTATGCATCTGTCTAATTTCATTTTGATGCATATTGCAGATTTTCTGTTAATCCAATTATCCTAATCTCACTACCAAAATATTAGTGCGTCTTTCAGTTATTTGATAGATTAAAATTGCTGATCTAAACACCCAATTATTTATAAAGGAAAATCACATAAATTGTCAGCGATTCATGCACCCTTGAAATAACTCTGTCAACTTCAGAGTATCTTCATTCTTTTGCGAACTTTATAAAAGCCCTTGGTTCAAATAACCAATCAATGAGAAATGATGTAGCCTCTGTCTAGCCAACTTACATTCTCAGACTCAACCCAACATCACAGAGATCTCTTAAAAATTACGTTCTTCGTAAGGAGGGAGTGCACAATTTTCCCCAACATACATTTCAATAGCATGAAACTCGTTTTTCTTTACAATTAGTAAGAATTCAATCACATGTCACTTATTGTAATTTATTTGTAATTTCTCATCTTACATTCTAATAGGTGTGACTGAGATATTGTTAGTACTGCTTCATATTCGATGTCCCCCTTACATTATATTTGTAGCAGAAGGATTATACATTAATTCTACGGTGAGTTTCCCCCTAATACCTCATGCTAAAATCAACTGTAAACCCATATTTTAACGCCGGTATAAAAAAAGTTATTCACGGGCGGGTCACATAATTACACAAGCAATACATTGCATTTATACCAACACAACATCACAGGTTTTCCTGAAATAGACACAAATTGGGTTTTAGAAATGTATGACATCCACACGAAAAGTCTTTTTTTCGTGTACATGACACAAAATAAATGTGTATATGACACACCTTTTCTTTAATACACTGAAGAAGCAAACTCATGTAATACATGCCGCATAAGAGTTAAGGTTAGGCATGATTGTAACAATTCTTGTGTTGGCTGAAGAAGGAGGGAGACCAAAGGCAGGAGCAGCAATGACACAATACTCACAGAATAACAATGAACCGCGCCTTCCTCTCATTCACCCGGACCAATATAGGGACTGATCAACCAGCTGAATGTAATAGAGGAAATTAGAAGCAATCAGTCCCAACTAGTACCAGGTGAACGCGAGGAAGAAGCCACAATTACCTAGCACATACATAAACTTTCATAAACCCTCAATGCATTGCACTGGCAATATGAAATAAAGCCCTAAACCCCACTACATAGTAATACATATAGACATATTTGTCTACGGGGACAGTGTGACAATCATAGAAATGGAATATATATAGAAGTGCCATACCAATGCAAATAGCTTTAGCTGAATGGTCAGAGCGGCAGCCATTTTTACGTGTACCATTCCAGTGCAAACGGCCTGGTTCCGCATCTAACCAATTTGCGGCAAGTCGCGGACTCACTATTTAGTTTTGCAGCGGCAACAGATTAGCTGCGCTAACATATATCCATGGCCTAACAGTAGGTGGCGGTATATGCACCTTTCAGATGGTTGCGATCTGCCATTATATCAAAGAAGAAGATCGACGTAGCCGAACAGTTCAATAAGGCTTCTATATATATTCCATTTCTATGGTGACAATGATGTTACTGAGGTTAAGGTTAGGCGTGACATTACTGAGGTTAAGGTTAGACACAACGTTACTGAGTTTAAGGTTAGGATTAAGATTAGAGTTAACATTACAAAAAAAGCAAAATCGGCTGTCTACAGAAAAACATGCATTGCACTGGAATGTCAATCACGCTGTAATGGAGTAAAAAACAATGCTTCCATTTGGATTCAAACTTGCAAACACTGGGGTGAACGTCATCTTATACGCCCATCCACCATCCATGACCAACCAAAATCATACTATTTGACACAGACTCCTGCTCTCACTGTGTCATGCAGGTTCACGTGACCAATCAAATGCATTCATCAAACACCTTAACAAAATCCATTTTCAAGTCAAATGTACTTACAGATGCCTTCCAAGATATTAGGTGATATTTATGCATATTTAGACCTCTGATCATACTTAGATTGTGCATATAATATAAATAATATATTGTATTACACATCCGGACTAAATGAATGTATAACTGAACATAATAGACAATTGTTAATTATTGTTTATAACAATATAAATACCAAAGAACACAATATATATATTGGTGCAGCCATTGTAGCAACATAATAATTCATTATATTCTCAATTGGCCCCTGATGGTTAAATAAAGGTAAAATAAAAGCTATATCTATATATACGAAGTTAGCCACAATAGCAGCTAAACACAATACCGTTATTGGATTCCAGGGTTGGGTAGAGTACTGAAAATCTGTACTCAAATAAATGTACTGTCACTCATTCCAAAGAGTACAGCCCCCAGAAAGGAGGGGTGGGTGCTAATACGTAATAAGTAACGCAAATTATTAACATAGTACAGTTTCAGAGGAACAAGTACTCTTCTAGTTACTTTCTGGAGGCTGTACACTTTCAATTATTTAAAAAAAATAAAGGTACACTTTAATTTGTTACATTTTACCTACTCTTTTATTACGTTTGTCTTCAGTAATTTGTTGAAATTATTAAAACAAATTGGTTCATGATTTGGTTTTAGGTTAATGACTGGGCGTTTCCTACCCTTTTAGTCTGCATAGAAGGAGTGTTTTGTTAATTCACCGGTAATGCAAATGTTAGTGCTGAGCCAATAACATGATTTGGGCAAGGAAAAAAAAATTTAAGCACCTGCTTCTCCTGCCGATCTCAAACAACTAGCTATGGTGTTATACAGCTCTTTCTACCGGGAGTCATTCAGCAGCTCTTCACCTGGGCTCGTATTTACAAACATCTTAAGGCTAAAATTAGCTCCTAAGTCGTTGATTTACGAGAAACTCTTAAAAATATGGGCGTGTCAGTCCTAACTTAGTTTTGTCTGAATATTTCCAAAAACCTTTTAGCTCTAAAACCATCTCCTAAATCTGTAAAAAGTAGGCCAAGTCGCTGCATTGCAGGGCAGTCTACGTCGCAGTGGTCGTGGGTTTGAGCCCGCATTCAGGGATCCAAGCCAAGGCAAGGTGACCAAAACAGAATTCAGAAGAATTGTTCAGGATACAAAGAAGAAGATGGTGTGGTTATTTCAAAGAGCACAATATGACGATACTTGAACGAAATTGAGCTGCATGGTTGAGTTGCCAGTAAGAAGCCACAAAAAGCCCAGTTACAATAGTATCTGACAACACCTTGACATGCCTCACAGCTTGTGGCACACAATTTGGTGTGACAAGACCAAAATAGAGCTTTATGGTCACAAACATAAGTGCCATGTTTGGAGAGGGGTCAACAAGGCCTATAATGAAAAGAATACCATCCCCACTGTGAAGCATGGTGGTGGCTCACTGATGTTTTGGGGTGTGTAATCTCTAAATTCACAGGAAACCTTGTGAAAATTGATGGCAAGATGAATGCAGCATGTTATCGAACAATACTGGCAGACAATTTACATTCTTCTGCACAAAGACTGCGCATGGGATACTCCTGAACTTTCCAGCACAACAATGACTGTAAGCACGAGGTCAAGTTGTTTGGCCATCAGTGTCCTGACCTCAATATCATCTAGCCACTCTGGGGAGATCTCAAACTTGTGGTTCATGCAAGATGACCATAGACTTTGCATGACCTGGAGGCATTTTGCCAAGACAAATGGGCAGCAATACCACCTGCAGGAATTTGGGCAATACACCATATTGAGAACTGTCATTTCATTATTTCTTTATTGCCGTCTTTTTTATTGTGCCATTCGGTTATAACTTACAATTGAATTTGAATCCCATGACGAATTAAAAAAAAGCGTTTTGCCTGCTCGCACTTGATTTCTTTAAAAATGGTACACCTATTAACAATTCTCCAAGGGTATGCCAACTTTTGAGCACAGCTGTATATCATTGTTCATTGTTATGCAATGAACACTCTCCTACAGAACACTGATGAATAACAGCAACGTTACCCCTGCAACTTCTAATGACATCATAGACCTACAAAATATTGCTGCTTAAAATAATTTTAAACATTTCAACTAGATACTGCCAAACAATTTTGGAATGTTGTTAGATAAAGGCTAGCTTCTTATATTTCCTCTGACTTACCTCAGATGTATTGGAACACAAACCTATTCAAATCACCCTAATTTAGGGATGGGAGAAACTGATATCAGGAAGTCAACTTAATTTCTCCCTAAAGTGAGTGGTACTGTTGAAAACAATTATGTGATTATCTCTGAAAGACACCATAGGTTAAAGACCTGGACACTTGCCTTATCTAGCTTTTGAACTAGAGAAAACATGTCAGTCTGTTTTTATAGTTTGACAAGTTTGAAATTATTATTATTATTTACATTTGAATCAATTAGCAGACTTACACTAAGTCCAGTGACATCCCCTAGAGCAAAGTAGGGTAACGTTGCCCAAGGACACAACAACGTCTGACTCCCTCACTGCTGAGCCATCTGATGCCCCAGCAAGACAGGTGAGCAAGACAGGTGAGCAAGACAGGTGAGCAAGACAGTGAACACCAATTCAAACCTTGATTTATACACGAGAACCAAGCTGAGACCACAGTCTCTTACTGTGCCCTGTGATACAACAACAACAGCAAACTGCAGCAAAAGAAGTACAACATATAAAAAATTAAATACAATGTAATAAAAATACATAAAAAATATTTGAAAAGACACAGTTAACAATAAAAAGATGATGTAACAGACATCTAAAGTTGCGTACAGGCACTAAAACCTCTTGCTTAAGTTTGTTCTGTATATCATTCCCAGAGTGTGAGGCATCAAAAGCAGTTTTACCTAACTGTGAACCCAGGGTGTCTCTAGTAATAAAATATAGTTTGCTCCAGTAATAAAGTGAAGTGCTGCATGATATGCTGCATCCAAAATTATTCAGCACTGACGCTGACCCAGTACATCACCATAATCAAGCACTGACATTAAAGTAGCCTGTACAATTTCCTTTCTATGCTGTGAATAAAGACATGATTTATTAATATAAAAAACTATACTCACTTTCAGCTTCCTCACCAGCTCAGTAATATGTTTATTAAAAGAGAGACTATCGTCTAACCAAATTCCCAGGCATTTATAGGAAGGGACATGTTCTTAAACCGAGCCATCAAGAGTAGTAATGTTAACATTGTCTAATTTTAGATTTTTGGATTTAGAAAACAGAATATACTTAGTTTTACTTGCTTTTAACACAGCCTTATGTCTGCCAGGGCATTTTGTAGCAAATTAAAATCGGGTCTGCAGTAGTGTAAATTCTTAAAGCAGGAGATAGGGCTACCGCATCATACAGTGTCATCAGCGTAGAAATTATTATTGTTTTTGTAGTGGCTGTGGTGGTACTGTGCCCTGGTCTAAAACCGGACTGATATTTGTTTAATTTGCGGTTTTCAGATAAGGAGCGAGACATTCACGAGTGTCAAAAAACTGTTTAGAGAAGTCGATAATTATCAAGGTCAACAGTATCTCCACCATGTAGGGGCATCTCATAGGCAGTTTTCCCGATCTATGGTATAACTTCAGAGGCCACGCAAAGTACCGGTAAAATAAATGAGTAAGAACACCAAAATTGGTGCAACTCTCGCCAGCAGCCCTGGGTAAAATCCTTCAGCCCCTGTTGATATCTTAGTATCTATAGCTACAGTAGCAGGAAACAGTCACTTTATTTTTTTGAAAAGACTTAGAGAGAATGGTTGACCATCAACACCAGAACAACCCTGAATAACGTCCTCAGCTGCACCCTGGTCCCCATTTATAGAGATAGATATGGGCATTTTCTCAAAAGGGTTGATGAATTAGGTAAAACATTTTTTTGAAGCTACCTTACAGGTTTCAAATGTACCAAATTGGTGTAATGCCCGAGATATATAGAGAGCAAGTAAAAATAACAAATATATACAATAAAGTTGTTCCATTACATGTGTAAATCCACTGGAAAGACATTGTCGATATCACATCTCTCTGTTAAAAAGTTAAATTAGTTTCAATAGTTTGGTTGGATGATGACTCACAACAGAGCTGGGGTAAGAGAACAAGACAGAGTGTTCTTTCATGGAAGTGAGAACCGGGGTGTTGGGACAGACTGACAGCAATTAAAAGGTTTGTGTCAGCTCCAAGGATGGTCAGGTACTGTAGTCTCTCTACGGTTGGTTAGATACAAGCTAGGGTGACACTTACACAGGTTGCTTAAGGGGACTGCAGTTCGGGAGACCATCATTGCCGAAGGCAGTCAGGTCACACCTACACCAGTTGTCGATGACATCACCCTTGCCTTCACACCAGTACGAACTCATCGTGGTACTCTTGAAGACCTGCAAATGGTAACACGAGAAAAATGCAATTATCTTCCAAACTTTGCCATCCTGTGATGTTCTGAGTCATCCAGGCTGTCTGCTGTTGTCCTTAAATGCACTTCTCCCATCTAAGCTTATGTGCCTGCATGTTACCATGGCAGGTATTGTCATACATTAAACAAAGGCATCAGTAAATATGTTGTCCCCCCTTTTGTTGTTCGTGGGGAAATGTATTTAGATCATCTTGAGATACAGAGTTGTTTAGATGTAAAACTACAGTGGTGTTTTGAATAAGTAGGCACATTTAAAAATACAATGTATATGAAAAAACGGACAGTAAGAGAAGTAATTGAATTACCAGAATACAATTATGCACGCACACATGCTAAATTGAATTGTTCGTTTTTTGTGTTTCAATCAAAGTTGTTATGCAGGTAGATCTTTTTGAGTTTTATACAAAGTTGTTCAGAAGTAGACAACATGGACTTCAATGAGTAGGCACACTTCCCCAAAATATAATGTGTAGGCCATAAATTATGAGGGTTAAAACAAACTACCTGCTGATTCTGAGTCTACCACTGTACCAACAAATTGCAAGACAGTCTTGTGCCTAGCAAATTACACATTTTTACACTAGGTCTCTGCATGTGCTATAGTTTACATGCAGTACCTTTGAATGTTTGGCCTTATATCAGACACACAAGGTGACACACACAGGTTAAAATAGCAATTAAAGGTTAATTTCCCACACCTGTGGCATTTTAAATTGCAATTAGTGTCTGTGTAGAAAATGTTAATGATTTTGATAGCTCTCACGCCCCGAATGATCATATGGAACTGGGTTATATAGCCTTAGCATTGTTGTTCGCACTCCTCCTAGAAGAATCTCCTCAGACCCGTGACTGTCACATGTGAGCATATGTGCTGGTCACGTTAACTTCTGTCTAGCGTCTAATCAAACTGGCCTCGATAGTTGTTATTCAAATAACTCAGTAACCCTTATCTGTCTAGTGTCCTGTCTGTAAAATTTCCTGTTCTATTAGTCTGAATGGCATTCACATGTATTGGACCTGTGATGGAATTACATTCTAACCTACAATAGTTATAAGCAGTCTAATATATAACAGAGTTATAAGCTATAAGTCCTAAACCATAAGCTACAGCTTATTCTGATGTTAGAATATAAGAACTGTAAGGGGTCTCTCTCCTCACTCACTTGCTTGGCCTTGCTTACTTGTCTACTCTCCTAAAGGAAAGTCTTTTCTTTATCATAACAAACCCTTTCTGTACTAATGGCTTGACCATGAATCGTCTCCCTGTCTGTCTTATATGTCCTAGAATCTTCCAACAGGCCTCAACTATAGCTGTACAACTCTCTCATCTAGTAATACCATTCTAAACTGTTCAAACTGTATTTAAACATGATTATATAGAATCTACTTCTCAACAGTCCCAATAATAACGGTGCGCACTGGAGAAAAGCAGTTTGTTTATTCTTCTTGGAAAAAAAAGCAAGACAAAAATAAGAAACTGAGGTAGCTAGAATGAGTTTTAGAATGTGTATTGATTTCTGATTCCAGAACAGTAGAATATTCTATATATGGACATTCATTTCTGATATACGGGATATAATGATGTAAAAGACAGCAAATCCACTATCGAGAAATTGTTTTTCCTGCTCATACTGCAGATCCTAATAAACAAAATAAACACAACTGCATGCAAAAATAGTTTTTATTCATAATTTACAACTTTTATAAATGAATGTATATGAATTCATATTTGTATTGCTACAGACGCAAACCGGTTGTTCATTTGACACGTTCTATATTTAAACCTGCACTATGTAACTTTTTGAAAACTACAAAACAATGTTTTACGACTAGTAAACTTTAGGAACTAGCATATCGGATCCAGGGGCCGGTTGCACCAGCTGGACGTATATAGGTTGTAACTGTACATCCAACCTAAAATTCCCGTTAATAGGACTTTATATTTATACCTGTTGCACCAGCTGGGCGTAAGCGCTCAATGAGCTATGCCTGGTCATAGATTCTATGCCTAGTAGCTAGCAGGCGCAGCGGGTGCCGATTTTTTTTATGCCGTGGTGCACAACACACCCACACATTCTTTAGCTTTGTAATTAGTAAACAGGATTTATTATTTACAATGCTTTTGCTGGCAGATTGAATTTAGGGATCAATTTAATTATGAGTAGAATTTATAATTACATATATAGTAATACATAGAAACCAATAAAATGCAAGAATTTTAATGGTAGATTCTCTTTACTTTTACAATCTATGGGTTATGGAGCGAAACGGTTGCCAGGGGGCAACGTTGGAACGTTTAAAACTGTCTTTGTCCATATTATCTAGTTGGATTAATTAAGGAAAAAACACTGCCTAGCAACTATCACAAGGAATATTCTGATCTCACGGATGCAGGACTTAGCTACGACTAGTCTTATTTTTATTTGGTGCAACAGGTGTAAATTCCACTCACAACATTGGACATAGCTACGCCTGAACTAGGATTTAAGCCAGACTTTTTTACATCTAGCTGGTGCAACCGGCCCCAGGGGCTAAAAAAAATCTACTTAAAATAAAATAATTAACAAAATAATTGTGTATTTTCGGAAACTGGTTATATTGGCACTGTATTATGTGTTCAGTAAAACCATATATTATATAAAGATCTATCTAATATAAGTTTCAAGCTGAAAGGACAAATACATGGAAAGTTACAGTGCAGTTGAGTGGCGTCAGTAGCAACATAATCATGAAAAAGCCTAAATGAATGAATTAAGCATGTGAATATAATATAAACAGTATTTCTAGTAAATGTTTGTATGTTGTTACAAGCTATTTATGTACAGAACATCAGTGTTTATCCCTAACGTATCTGTGAATTTTTCTCTTGACACTGCAATCATGCGTGGTCTAAGTGTGGGATTCATTTCAGTCACGTTTAAAAAATAAAACATTTGATATAGATATAAAATTGTTTTTCTTTTACTTGACACTGGCACCTCATCAGAAACATGCAATTCTTTTTATTCACATTGTTTAAACAAGTAATGTAATAGCCCACAGAATTAATATAGCTAATGTAATTAATTAGCATTCACATGCAATCCCCCCAGCCCCGAGTCTGAACCTAGAGTGTTTTGAAAGTCTGGTGTGTTTGCATGTGCAACAGTAAAAATCCCTCTGTGGGTGTTTCAAAATCACATAAATCACATACACAAATCTGGTTGGCTAAAACACATTTGCAAATAAGTCAATCAAACATAAAAATAAAATCTCCACCCTCTGTGCTTGTAGTCTTGCACATAAGAAACCCAACATATAAATATTTTATATGTTTATATTAATAAAATATATTTTTATTTGCCATTGTAGGAAAAGTAGGGGTTACTACAGCACCCTCAGCACCCCCACTTTGCACGTCCTTGTCTTCCTGTGTCTTCTAACATAGAGCCTATTTTCTTTCAGACAGCAACGGATTGTGCAAATTGAAACTGTTGCACCTTGAACATTGGCATGGATCTGAAGTTCTCCCTGGTTCTTTCTCGACTACTTGAACAATCCTTCTCTCGCCCTGGGCTAAAGTTCCATGGGCCGTAAAACTAATAAAATTAGCAACAGTGCTCACAGCAGCATCAAGATCTTAAGAGATTTTCTTGTAGACTTCACATTAACCATGCTTGACTATTTCCATTTGACATACATTTTAGTCATTTAGCAGATGCTCTTACCTTTTTTCTAACTTCCTCAGACAATGCTCTGATTTCACTTATCTATTCCACGTTTGAAAACATAAACAGTGACAAATAGCGTAGGGAAAACGTTCCATTTAAACTGTCAGAATGATTGATTCTGCAACATATAATAATAAATAAAAGAGAATGGTCTTCGTGAAGTATCAATGAAATACAATTATTTCATACAACTTCTAAAAGTTACCAATTATATTGTCCAGGCCATTTTAGAATTGCTTGATAAATAACTTATTTTTGCTTATTCTTTCAAAAAATGTCTGTTTTGTCATGGAGGTTGCAGTGCCACACCCCATCCAGCGTTCCAGCTCCCCAGTGTACTAGATACCACCTTCCATCTCCCAAATGTTGAGAATTGCCATCAGTGCGTAATTATGCACACCTGGACATTGTCAAGCAATCATGCTCCCTTCAAACACCCACCACACTCACTCCCTGTTGCCGGTTATTGTACACTGTCGTTTATGTATGAGGATATGCCGCCTTATTCAGCCTATGCTCTAGTTGTGCTTTGTAGTTTTGAGTCTAGCATGTCTGTCTCACTTAATAGTGTTTGCGCCCACAAGTGCTCTTTATGTTTGTTCACGTATGAACAAGTGTTCCTTCTTGATTTTCATAATTGTTTGATGCCTACTGGCTCCTTAAGTAAACCTTACTTGTTACACACTTGCTCCTGCTTCCACCTCCACTCTACAATCTACACCAAACGTTACAGTTTTAGCCCACTGCAAACCAAAGACGTGCATGTAAACTCTAACATTTTCAGCATGAATTGTGCATTATTTGAATTAAATGCAAGGGTACCAATGCTTTTGTCCCCAACTGTAGGCAAATATTAACATTTTGGCTAAACTGATAATGTAACCACTTTAACCTCCTGAACATCGTACAGTTTTGCTACAGTTTAAAAAAGTTTCAATACAAACTTTGCAAAGAGAAGTAATGCCTCTCTAGATAGCAAAATAATATTAACTGTTTTGAATACTGCTTGAGGGTCCATTAGATGGCAATGCAGTTGATCTGCACTGTACAGTTTTGCAAATTTGCCATGCCTTTTTTTTATTAATGCTGGAAATTTGGGTTGTTTTGCATGTGCTCCTTGCAGGTTATAGAGTGTCAGATTGTATTAATAAGAGAAAAAGAAAAACACCAAATGCATTTTAAGCGTTCTAGCACTGATACACATTGGAATATATTGTATCTTGACGTGGTATGAGAATGTTGTAATTAAATGGAGCATATGTAATTACTACTGTACATACACCAAACCAACCACACATATACCCACAAAAATCCCTCCATGATATGAGCTGGCAATTATGAACAGTACTTCCTGGTATCTGTTAGTGAAGTCATGTTTGGCAGTGGATAATAAGTTGACACTATCCTGTATTGATTAAGAGTAGGTCATGCTTTTCCCAGAACACTGATGGATCCATATAAACTGTGGACAGTTTTTCTAGGGGTGGTGAGAAATGATAGCCCATTGCTTTGCACTTCATGTGTTGCACTTAAAGGAGATTGAATGTCTGTAATAATAGAATGCCTCAATCAGAAAATGACATAATTGTCTTAGCTGGAAGGACAGAGTACTTTATTGTAATGACAAAACATTAACTATGGCCAAGGGTTGACTAGCAAAGTAAGTTGCTAACTAACCACATAAATCGAAAGAATTGGCATGCCTTTTGACCTCTGCTTCACTTATATTCCCAGTATTTCTTTTCTCCTAAAGGGTCATCCATCCCCACGTACTGTACATAAATCATTACATTTAGGGAAAGCCTATGTTCTGTTAGTCAGTAAAATAGGTTGTTTCAACAATATTTTCCTTGTATGTGGTCCGGCTGTGAACTTTGAACGTTGAGGCAAAACACATCATCAAGGTATAACGAGGTAAGCGGCGTAGGACTGGAGGATTTTATATGGCCCTATTGTGTGGAGGGGCCCTAGTATCCAGGAATAAAGAGGACAGGGGCCCTCAGAGACAGCTTATGTAAAGGGCCCAGTATTTCTTGCTACCCCTTTATTGTATCTGCTTACTTGTCCATCCATCTACAGTAGTGATACAATAAATAATAATAATTATTGTACAAAAGACAATGATAAGTGCCGACATTCGCACCAGTAATAAAACAGTTATAAAAAGATACATAATCAACAGGCTATGAGCTGCTAGTGGTACTGGTACTTTGCTGAGGCTGTGCCTGGCCTTCATTTAGTTCTGGTTGGGTAGTTGACACTTTTCTGTTGAGTCACGTGAACAAGCTCTTTTGCCCAGAAAAAAAGAGTTCCAACTTCCTAACTGCTGAGTTCCATCTGACCTCCTTTCTTAACTAATACCTCAAGAGAGTAGTAGGTAAGGCTTGGCTCTTTCTGTGTGTGAATCCAAGAAAGAGTCCCAGTTATCTACAAATTCCATCTCCTGCGACAGGCAGAACTTGGATTTAACCAGCCTTTGAGTTGTGTGAGTCTGCTATATATCTCATCATTACCCCTGACTGGGAGGGGGCCAGAGACAATTACTCGATGCCAACACATCTTTCTATCTAATTTACAAGCTAAAGCTTTGTTCTGCTTTGTAACCGCTGACTGTTTCATCCGAACATTGTTCGTGCCAACATAGATAACAATAACTCTTAACTCTCTGTGCTTTTGCAGTTTTAAACTTCACTAGCACCAACCTCTGATTTGACTCAATGTCAGTAGCCCTTCCCCCTGGGAAACTGTATAATCGTTGGTTGATTCTTCAATCTACTATTGCAAATAATAGAGTTGCTGATTACTAGGGTTTTCAGCTGTGCAACCCCGGTACACAATAACTCTCGCTCTAATTCCTGCTCATTTTCTAATAGCAAAAACCTGTTGAAGGTCTTTGTCGGCTGGAAACACAACCTGGTAGTTTACGACTGGTAGGGTGACAGCATTTTCTCCCCCTTACCATGATAAAATTATCTGGCGGCAGACAAGGTGCAGTGAACTTTCGCTGTCGTATATATGGCACAGATGCTGTTTTTTTTCCTTTTTTGCGATTTAATAATTCTTGCCGGATAACTGAGTATGAAGCCAAGCTTCTAACAATGCTATCTTTGCTAAGAGGTGATAATTCTCCTGCATGTTAAAATTACAACAGCTACAGTGGGAAGGCAAGGGCAAACTTCGCTTTGGTTGGTCGAGTGGGTCCATTTTCGATCCAGATAAGGTCCCAGTGTAAGAAGTTGCTTAAAATAGTTCTTCCAATAACCATATCATCACATTGGTAAAAACGCAATTAAAAAAAAGTAAGTTAATATGTGATTATAAAATGTAACAATAAAAGTTTGTCAGGTGGCCATATAGCTAGTCAACTCTGTTTCCGCTAAGGCAACCAGAAGTGATGTGACATACTACAGGTGCCCCTCAATTGGACAGAGCATTCAATAGCCTTTCAATTGAGCTGTATGGTGTTGGGCTGTGAGTCCAGGTCCCACTAGGTCCCTCCAAGCCACCCTCATGGAGTGTGTTTCTGACAGTTTGGTCAGAAACATGCACGCCAGTTGTCTACTGGAGGTCATTTTGTAGGGCTCTGGCAGTGCTCCTCCTTGCACAACGCAGCTGATACTGGTCTTGCTGCTGGGTTGATGCCTTTCTACAGCCATGTCCAGGTCACCTCGTGTAATGGCCCGTCTCCTGGTATCTGCTCCAAGCTCTTGGGACGGATGTGCCATCCTGGAGGTGCTAGACTACCTGTGCAACCTAAGGCTGCAGGTACCACCTCATGCTACCAGTAGTGACAAGGACACTAGCAAAACAAGAGAATAATTAATCAGGAAGGATGAGGAGAGAGCAATTTCTATGGCCGCCACCTGCAAAACCATTCTCTTTTTGGAGGTTGTCTTGCTGTTGCCTCTCCAGCACACCAGTTGTTACTTTCATTTGACCAAAACAGATGACATTGATTCACGATCACTTCCTAACTGGACAGATTGATATCCCTGAAGTATAATTGACTCTGTGTTATACTGTGACAATTGCATGTTTTGAGAAGTTAGGATGTATCTCGAAGGTGGGAACACATGCAACTCTGTATTTGCCAGTGACTCTAATATTTTAGTTAGGCAATTTTGAAATATGATGATTGTTAAAAACAGTACTCACCTTTATAACTAAGTAAATGAAATAGATTAGTCCCATGCTAAAATATATTTTGCAGCCAATTACGTCTCGAGTACATGCAAACCAATCTAAAGTGGCAAAAGTGGAAGTGATTAGACTAAAGATATTAATAGCTTCTAATGCCTTTATTAGGCAGTGCTTAATCCACCCTTCAAAAGGCACATGTTTATGTCATATTTGGCATTGCAGATTATGTCATATTTGACATTGGTATCTACAGTATGTCACACGGTAATATTAATATAAAGCATGACTTGCAGTTATACATGCTGTATAACACATTTATGTAGTGGATAACGAAATATTTACAAGCTCAACATGATTTGCGTACATCACCATATCCTCTGACATCAGAAAGCAGACAGCGTGGCACCCTGGCATGGCTTATTATGCATAAAGCAACAGTCACTTACAAGAAGAGCAGGGGATTATGGTGACCTCTTTTCATATTAATCAGTTTGGCCAAATTACGCCTGCCACATTACTGTCCATCTTCTCAGCCTAATATGTGAAAACACTGCCCAGCTGGCCCACACTATTGATTTAGGGTGTATACGTGATGGGTAGAGTCAGCAAAGAGCATTATAGCAGCATAACACTTGATGCTGTTGCAGTGTAGTGTAGATGCCAAGGACCCCTGTTGATCTCTCAGAGAATTGAGATCATTTTAAATATATTAATCGACATCCATTTCTAAAACAAAACTGCAACAACCTAAGGACTTCCAGGAACTAGGGGATACAAAAAATAGGTAACGGGATGTAGAGTTTGAAATGATGGAAGAAGGGAAATTAATGCAAAAGGGTTCACATACATTTGCTTACTGCTTTATGCACGCCTCATCCTCTGTAATGAAATGGACCAATGCAGTTTATCATTCAGACTTGTGCTTAAACACATGTCAAATGTTTAGCACACATCAGACTTATATCATTGCCAAAACAAATTCATTTTAAATTACTTATAAAAATGCAACTGTTGATGCATTCAATCTCCACTGTAATGTTGCTGGCTCTCTATTTGACAGAACTTTCACTCATATCTAAAATCGTATATAAAATGATAATCAATAATTTATGGAAGGCCATGTAAGTGATAATATCCAAGGTTATTTAATCACTACCTTCACTTTAAATGCCATCTTTAATGCCTTGTTAGCTATATATAATAATGTCTGGTTTCCATTAAAACGCACCATACTGCTGTCGAGTACAGTCTGCGTTGTTTCCACAACCGATCGGAGAACGGTTTGTGCATTGTGAGAGTTTGTGATATTCGCAAACTCGCACTACTATACAACGTGTATAAAAACAGAAAAACCTTTGTAGGCCTCAACAATTTATAGAAAAATTAAATAAAACGATAGGTAGAACAACAATACCAGGCAACTTGTATGTCTGATTCAAAAAACTGTTTGCATAGAGATGTATTTTCAGTTTAATATAATTTTGCTGGTGAGAAGGCTATCTCCTCTTTCAGAGACATGCTTTTAAAGCTGTAAAACGTATTTCTTGACAATAAAACAATATGAAAAGAGGGATATATGATAATGTTTCCCTACACTATGTAGTGTTTTGTTACACAAAAAAGCAACACCTAAAATGAATGATAACTATCAAAGACAGACCTGTGACGGCAGCAATTACTGTTGAAATGGGAAAATAAGAAATAAAATTATTAAAATCATTGTACCCATTGCATTATTCATTTAATGGTGGTATAAGTGCATATAAAGACATTTTTAGTCCTCAAGGAAATGTGTACATTCAAGTACGGAAACCAATGAACTTTTGCCGATTAATTTCTCTGTTTTTAACCCCACCCACTGATCTCGGACATACACTACTGTAGGTATTTTTTTCCTCTGATATAGAATGGTACGGTACTCTGATATAGAATGGTACGGTACTCTCCCCAGCTGGCTGGGAATAGATGAGAACACAATCTAAATATGTGGCTTTACTTGAGCTGCCAAAAGCGTTTGATATATTTTATTATTCCATCTTAATTAAGAAATTGACCACACTGGAATTAGCTGATCTTAGTGATAGAACCCGGCCATTGTAATAGATGGTGTTTGATGATAAACATGAGTCCAACCATGAGTCCAAAATAGTCGGATACCCGTGTTGCTATTAGGTTTGACTTCAGCACTAGGCTTTAAGAGAATGTATTTTTAATATTGAATCATCATTTAGTCTTATGAGTGTTTAGTAATTATTTAAAAACTATTAGTTTAACATTGATCATAATTTATAGAGAACCATTCCAAAAATGCAGTGTTGTGGGTTTTCAGACCATTCATATTCACATTTTTGTATGATATTTCCATAACATATTCTAGCTAAAGGTCTCAGTACTCCGGTCTGTCGTTTAAACCTTCCTTAAAAGGATTGCAGTTTATCAAATAAGCCTGAAGCCTTGGTTCATTTGGGGGTAAACAGTTGCCACAGGGCATTCTTTGTTTCCATTAAGTCATTCACCGCAATTCCTCGCCCCAAAGAAATTTAGTTATGATGTCACCTCTTTAAACGTATTAATTCTCCACAAGCTATGAGAGGAACAAGTTTAAAGAGGCCACATGACTCAAACCTGCGTCTGAACCCCACCTTGTCCTGGAAATGCAACCAACAAAAGCAGAATGGTGGCATGACTAGAGGGTGGGGGTGGCACTCAGCAAGATATACTGCGTTCTGATTCATTAGCCTCACGGCCAATTTGTTCGAAAGGTCTGACATAATTAAATCACAGCCATGCAGGACACTGCTCTGCTGGCTACATACACCAGCATTAATTTATTTATTTATCCACTGAGGATTTCAAGAACTTCATCACCAAAAGAGGTTCATGGGAGGCATTGTCTTCTAGGGGATAATAGCTAGCTGCTTATCATTACGATGCATAAATGGATGGTATATTCTCCCCGTGGGGTAGAGTCTTGGGGTTAACAGCACTGACTCGACATTTCCCCAAAGAACTGATTAGAGTTAGGAATTCTGTCATAACTCTACTGGTAGATACACCGTGTGCATGACATGGCATGTAAAACCACTTAACACACATTGCTGTTTCATTCTTTTCTTCTTTGCCAAACCTTAAACTAGCCCTATTGTAATCACTGGAAACAGAGTCAGAATGACTTTTTCTGTCTTTTTCAAAATGATTTTCCTGGAACCGAGTTGTTGAGGTGAAGAGGGTGGTAGTTAATGCTTTGTCAACCCCCGCAATGAAAACAGGATCATATGATGAGAACCCCCCTCTGAGCAGCCTATGGTAAGGTTGTATTCAAAGTAGTAAGAAGCCATATACTATGGAACATAAGTGGTAATACAATATTGTTCAACTTGTTTGTTTCTTTCTTTCTTGAACCTTTATTTATACAGGTGGTCTTAGTGAATGCTCTCGGGACAGGGATGGAGACATTTTAGACAATATCCACAATACCACTCAAGAAAAACAAACATTTCAGACATAAATTTTCAGATATTTCACAATTACCAGAACAAACAAGTATCATCCATAAAATGTGTTACACTAGGTACATGTACTGTACCTCATTATGTAACTTGTGTATTTTTGGAAATTGATTACAATGTTCCTGTGTTTAATAAAAATATACAGTACTGTGCAAATATTTTTGGCAGGAAAATCTGTAAAGTAAGAATGCTGTCAAAACTAGACATGTTAATAGTTTATTTTTATCAATTAACAAAACGCAACGTGAGTGAACTGAAGAAGAGCTAAATCAAATCAATATTTGTTGTGACCACCTTTTGCCTTTAAAACAACATCAATTCATCTAGGTACACTTGAACACAGTTTTTGAAGGAACTCTGCAGGTGGGTAGGCAGCCTCAGTTGCTTCTCCCTTTTCATGTAATCTCAGACTCTCAAAGATGTTGAGATCAGGGCTCTGTGGAGTCCAGGACTCCTTGTTCTTCTTTACACTTAAGATAGTTCTTAATGACTGTTACTGGATGTTTGTCGTTGTCATGCTGCAGAATAAATTTGGGGCCAATCAGATGCCTCTCTGATGGCAAAGCATGATGGATGGATAGAAAAGAATCTGCCTGTACTTCTCAGCATTGAAGAGACCAGTAATTCTGAATAGAAACCCCCAACTCTATTTGCAGAAATGCAGCCCCAAACCTGCAAGGACCCTCCACCATGCTTCACTGTTGCCTGCAGACACTTGTACTGCTCTCCAGCCCTTCGGTGAACAAACTGTCTTCTGCTGCAGTCACATATTTTAAATTTTGCACCTGCTGCCATTTTTCTGCACACCAGTTCCTGCGTTTTTTGTGAATAGTTGAGTCGCATGGACTTGTTTCGACATCGGTGGTATGGCTTTTTGGCTTTCCATAAAGGCCACTTCTGACCAGACTTATATGGCCATTAGATGGGTATACCAGGGTCCCTCTGTTTTCTGCCATTTCTGAGCTGATGGCACTGCTGGACATCTTCCGATTGCAAAGGGCAGTGAGCATGATGTTTCTTTCATCTGCTGGGGTAAGTTCACTTGCCCAACCACTGTCTACGGTCCTCAACGTTGCCCATTTCATCTTAAAAGTGTTTGGACAGCACATCTGGAAACCCCTGTCTGCCTTGAAATTTCTGCCTGGGAGAGACCTTGCTGATAGAGTATAACTTGTGTCTTTTTGCTGTGTTCAGTCATGCCATGGTGTGACTTGACAGTAAACTTCTTCAGCAACCTCACCTTGTTAGCTGTGTTTGGCTGTTCCACATCCAGTTTTATTCCTCCTACACAGCTGTTGCTGTTTCAGTTAATTCTATTGAATTTGATGATCATTTGCACCTGTTTGATATAATCGTTTCATCATAAACCTGAAGATATGCCTACACAATCCCTGACTTTGTGCAAGTTTGCCTAGAGGAATTGATGCAGTTTTGAAGGAAAACAGCAGTCACACCAAATATCGATTTGATTTAGATTTTTCTTCTGTTCACTCACTTTGCATTCTGTTACTTGAAAAATATCAACTATAAACACTATTACTGAAAGCATTCTTATTTTACAGAATGTTTTCCCACCTGAAAGTTTGCACAGTACTCTATAAAAAATAAATATTTGACATGCCCAGACAATTTTTTTAAATTCCAACGAAGGAGTGTCAAACTGGCCTGAGTTCTTCATTAACAATGGTACCAAGTTATTTATTCTCCATTTAGGAACCACTAGTAGTAAGACAGAATTGGTTCACCTTTATTTCAGCTTTTTTATCCAGGTAAGAAGATTTAGAACTGATTCTCATTTAAATTATGATCTGGACAAGAAAAAAGCATGACATTGTATTGACAACACAACTTTTCACATAAAATATACAATACCCAAAAATTCCCTAAAAGAGAATCTATGTACCGTTTATGCAAAATGAGGGAAGATTCAAGCTTAGGTCAATAAATATAGCATGATGATGTTAGTGGAACAGGCCCAGAGAAAAAATTCTATATTCATGGCAGTAAGGAGTGGTGCAGGGATTGTGTTCATTGTACAATGTGAATAACAATGATGCATATACTGTAAGTATGTGCAGATGAGGACGAATCTCAGCAAGTACTGTGAACAAGTTGGACAATTATTCCTTAAAGTCGTTAAGAGGGATTGGAATCTCACATTTTAGCATTGTTTGCAGTTCATTCCAATTATTGGTTTCAGATAACTGGAAGGAATGATGGTCAAAATATGTGTTGACTTTAGCACTGATTACTACAGTACTGGCATTTCTTTTCTGGCCTTACTATAAAAGAACAGAGATATAATGGCCGTTTGCCCAATGGACTTGTAAATCGAAAATATACCAGCTTCTAAGTCAATGAAGGCCACAATGATCCATCAGACACTTTTGGTTGGTGATAAATATTAGGACCGCATGATGCACAGAATGATGGTTAAATTACAAACTTCTGGAAAAGCTATATTCTGGCACACACACAAGTACTTAGTAGATAGAGGTGCTGTCCGTCGGATATAAATAATCAACAAAAATAAAGAAAGACGCACACTCCAGGTTTTTTTTTTACTCCAAATGACTATAGAATTTATGTCTTGTGTGTGTCTTTCTTTATTTTTGTTGATAAATTACAAACTTCTAACATGACCACACTGACACGGGAGACACAAGAATAACAGTGGAGGCTAGATGTCAGGTACACCTTAACAGGCAAACATTGTTATGCAAGGCTGGAAATTCAAGTAGATTAGTAAACACAGACACCAGCAGGGTGTCTTTTTCTTTATTTGTGTCGACAAAACCTCAGACCTCGCCAAATCTCAGTTAATGTTTTTGCATGGCTGTGGTCTGAATCTGTGAACTGTCCCTATTGTACAGCAGAGATGCAAGGCCAGGCCATTGTGTCTGCTATGCTAATAGAAGAAGAGTGTTTTAGAGATCCGGCCAAGAGCAGCACTGGCTCATCTCTGTTGGGTCGATGACATCAATAACAAGATAACAATCCTGTTACTTCTTAGGGCAAGCCCTCACAGCGACACATTGCCGTTGGCCTCTCCTTCCCTCTGGTTTTCTGGGGACAGGCAAGGTTTGTTTAGAAAAAATGGACACTGCTGTTTCAAAAACATTTGTAGCAACAGGGCCCAATTGGGTCCGTCTGCTATTGATTGCGCTTCCTTTTTTGTGGCTAAGAGCCACTTGTTATGGATACCACGTTGTGGCTGGGGTCTGTGTTATCTTTATGTGTGGGTTTGTGTGTACAGCACATGTTTAAGGCTCACCTGTTAACTGGCCTTTATTCACTTACTCACTGACACCACGCACACGCACACACACACACACACGCACACACACACACACACACACACACACACACACACACACTATTCTAATTGCATCTTCCTCTCCTCAGATGAGGCCAGACAAGGGAAGATGTGGTAAACTAAATGTCAAGCGGAGCCAGACCCTCGGCTAAATCACCTTAGGGATGAGATTCCAAATATGACTAACTTCCAGAATCTACGGCAATATCTAAACACAATTCTCAAGGGGAAAACATCCACCCAAACAACAATACGGTCGTGTCAAAATAATATAGTTTCGTCTCTGAGTCTGAGAGAAATGTAAACCATTACATTATACACAATCACATCTGCATGCACATAGACCACATGTATCAAAATAATCATGACATCACCTGCTTCATCCTCTGAGCACATCCTTTGACTAGTGAAAGTTAACTCTCTTACTCCACCTAAGGGGATTTTTGGTAACTACAATTACAGCCAATAATAGTTATTTTTGTCCAGTTAACTGTAAAAAAATGTAATTAACTTGAATGTATAAAATTATGTTATTAACATGTATGCTACTATTTTATCATAAAGATCATCATGGCACAAAAACATTTTTGTATTCTTTGGTTTGAACCTTTTGAATTAATTTATTTTCTACTGGTATATTATTTAAATATATGCAAATGCTTTAATAAAACAGTGCTGTTGGTTTGCCACTTCTAACTACCCCTTCTTCTCCTCACATCCTGTTCTGACCCCCTGGTTCACCTTTAGGATGGTTTATTTCTGACATGACTTCCTCTCCAACTACTCGTTTGTCAGCTCTTCCACAATCGATTTTATTTTATAAAGCATTGATAATTTTTCAGAACGAAGTGATTATAGAGATTTGGTGGTACATATTTTCTATTTGCCCACCAGTCACAGTGGCTGCTGTATTCTCAATTTTACCAGCCATTTGTTTCCCCAATGTATATGTATGTAGTCTATATAAAACACCCTAGCATGTTCAGAATTGTATATGTTTATAAATATTGGTAAATTAGTAAAGTGACATGTTGTGACGAGTCTGTGAAACAACAGATTTTCTGATGATTGCCAAATTGTGCAAATCAGAATGGTACTGGACAGTCCACTACTACTTTTAGTCAGTTAGTTTGTTAGTGAAACACTAGGCTGTTTCACTTTTGAGATGTCAAAATGCTTTCTTTCCTAACAATTATGCCAGAATATTTGTAGAATCAGCATTTACTTCTACATTTGACATTTCATCTTCAAATAATCTTTCATTTGGAAAACATGTCTGTGTTTACTGATGAAGGTATCCAATTAGCTCCCATCATAACTACAAGTACTCGCTTCCTCAGCAATGGAATCAAGCATATAACAGAAAAAAATAAAGAAACATTATGGCAAAATAAGATATATGACTGACGATAGATTCTAATTCAACAGATTCTAAGATAGCTGACTAACAACATATTCTAATAGTTTGCACTTGAGTAGTTGAACGTGAACCTTGAAAATAGTGACTAATTGGCAGCATCCCACAAGTGTGTGCAAAGTGCATGCTGGGGATAGTACGAGAAGCTCTAAGAACATGTTTGCTTGTAAGAATGTGTATTATTTATTATTAAAAAGGTCAATGTGGTAGTTTACTCGTCTCCTTTTCGAAATACATTTAGAAGTAGGCATTTGTGAAAGCAAATGCATTACCTATTATGTTTTTGTATGCTTGTGAGCCGCTCTAGTAAAATAAAGACAAGGCACACTGGTTTTCAGAACCCAATCCTAAAAACAGACTCAATGAGCACCGGTCAGTGTTTAAGCTGACAGCAGAATCATCCAACTAATCACTTAGAGTTTCAAGTTGTGTGAGCGACATGGTTACCGTTTTTTACTTTTTAGATCACAGATAATGACATTATATAATCGTATCATATCCGTATCTGGCAAATTCCTAAAATCCCTAAAGATACACGCTTTGTCCTGTACATTTTCTACATTCACCTCATCTCCTGGTGCTGATCCTACGCGCACCAAACAAATGTGTACCTTGACAAAAGGGAGTTAATAAGTAAGCAATGGCATTTTTTGTTACCCATCAATCAGTTTCTCCTTACCTCTTTGGTGATGTTGTCTGGCATCAGGCTGTAGAGGGGCACGATGCGGTTGACCTCCAGTAGGACAGGTGGGGGTAAGGGCTGCTCACTCTCTGCTTGGCGGCAAAGGTGACAGGTAGAAGGGCAACTGCCTTTCTCCTGGCAGCGGATCTCCACGCCGTTCACTAGGTCTTCTGTAAGCAGCTGGGTCTTCAGTAGCCCTGACAGGTAGCCGATAAAGGGCATTGACTTCAGTTCACGTCTGCTGCCTTGGTCTGTCACCTCTTGGAGATTGAGTGAAGGAGAAAGAGAGAAGCAGATAGAGCATGTTAAGGGGACAGAGAAAAAACATAGCCAAACATCATATTATTTTATCCCTAACCCTTAACTTTTAGGATAATGTAAAATAAGTTAACCTTGTGAAATGTTTTGAGTACATTTGCAAAGCTACCAGTAATGAATTTACCAAAGTTACTTCTCACTTCGGTATTTTGATTAAATAACTGTTCATTTTTGGCAATAAATAGACAAATTTAGAGATTTCTGAAAATACAAACAAATGCATACCTGCCAAACTGCACGCAAAAAAATTCAAAGTATGCTGCAAAACAAACCCTCCAAAATATGCAAAACTCCAAAAATCTCATGATGGCACCACATTGTTTTCTATAATAACTCTCAATTAAATGTTTCCAGTACACATGAAAACATATTAAACATTGTTTTTCCAAAAAAAAGCAAATGTAAAACTTTGTAGACCTAAGTTAATGCCCAACATTACCTTTGACCTTTAAAATAGTAATTGAATGTGATTATATTGTGGACGTAGCTTATTTTATTTAAACTTTCATATGCAAATCAGTGGATGTACCTCTTACATGACTTGAATTGCCCATGTGAATTTCATCTGTATCTCAGATTTACAATTCTTCCTGAATCGGAATAATGAGAGTGAACAGGGAAATTCAAACACGGGGGACAAGTGGACTTTACTTCATATCCACTGCCTTACATGAATAAAACACGCAGACAAACTTAAAGTTGAGTGTCACATGGCTGCCTCAATTAGCCATCTGGACATACTGTACTTTCTATTGCGGTCAAACAAAACAACTCCTCAGTGTCACACTCATCGATTCGAAATGGATATTGTATAAGCATCATTTTGTCATATAAGCATTTTTTTATTGTCTCATCAACATTGGGATTGCTTTATATTACCTCCCATGCCATTGGGAAATCACTGTTCCCATGGAGAGGAATAAGGATAACATTTTGTAGTAAGTGTTTCCCTGGAGGTATGAAGAGCAGGGGACATTAATATTTTGGGAAAATGCAAATTAACTGTTTGTGCTGATGGGAGTAAAGACTAAACCGGCTGAAGATAAATGCTCCGACTGGGCTCTCTTAACAATGGTACTATTACATTGAATCATTTTTGGATGGTTTTGCGGTAAAGGATTGCCCATCAAGTTTACAAAAATGCATATTGGTGTCCTTTAGCCTGTAAGCCGTCTATGGTCAAGTACAACATTGTTTGGTTTTATGTCCACTGTTTCAAATAACTTTCCATTACAATTTAGATTATTTTGGATAATGCTGTGTCTAAAATGCTAATAGGAATTATGGAATTATGGGAACCATAATGGAAACAAATGTTTTGGACATTGTTTTTATACCCTCAAGCGTGTGTCCATTGCCAGGTGTGTATCCATTATTCATTGATTCAATATTTTTAAATATAAAACGTGACCCACAATAATAACTGCAAAAATATTAACATTTGTAAAGTATCAGGAAAAATAAACTAAACAACGGATCAGATTACTTATACAGACATAAGGCCAACATCTTATTCATTCTTCTCGCAGTGTGTTTACTTTCCACCTTAATAACATAACATAATAACACAAACATTATATCAGAATGTATTAATTGTTAATCTGCATGCCCTGACTATTAGCGCTATGCTTCTCTGCTACCAAGTTCTCTGCTGGCAAATGTCACCTGGTGGGTGATCAAACTTCATGAATTTATGGAAAGCCTGTGAATTCATTTTTTTTCCCCCATCTAGTGTGGTTATGGTTATTGCTGTCACCCTTACCCCAATCCTCAGGGTCAAAGGGCAGTGGACAAAATAATTTCCACACTGTTTGTATTTGCGTTGTCATGTCTCCAGATGGCAATCGCGCATTTCTGGGTGTGTCATTCAAGACGTTTTGAACTGGGTGAGTGAGCACTTCGCTCAGAAACCAGCCCAGCCCATTGACTTGCACGTGAATTCTAATTCTTCTGATGCGCTACCTCCGGAGGTCACGTGGAATTCGAGTGAGACCCACAAGTTTACACACAACAATTGTGTCTCGTCCCAAACTCTGCTCGAGCGAACTCGAAAATGTTGCTGAGAACTATCGGAATGTAAACGTGGTCTATGGCAGTGGCTACCTGTGGTTGGAACAAGCCTGCCCTTCATTCTGTTCTATAGTGGGCGGAGGCTATCGCCATGGCCGTCTATTTGGACATCCTTCTAAGGGCAGAGTGGCCGCTGCCCAGGAAGAGCCACGTTGGGGCTCCCCAGGGGTGCATGCTCAGGGCCTTCCTCCCATCTACTCCATCTACACCGTAAAGGAACAGAACTGAGATACAGACTCATTAATTAATTTGTTTATTTACCATGTATATATGTAATTTCTGTTTAGTTAGGCCAATGCTTTGCATTGTTGTTATAATTACATTTCTATGAAATCTCCCTTTAAGATAATAATTAATGATTACCTTCAGTCGTGTTCTATTAGCCAGTTGGTTTGCTCTTTATAAAGGGTGGCCAAACTAGAGAGAGGTGTTGGTCATTGATTATCTGTTCGTTGTGTGAGAAGGCTGTCCGGGAGCTACTACTTTAATGTAAGTTGTGAAAAGTGTGTCGTGGAAGTTTGGAAGTTTATGCGTATGCTCTTTACTAAGTTAGCTATCAGCGTCCCATGCCGCTGTGAAAGCATGGTAATACATATGGTATTGTTGTGCACTCGCATTTACTTGTTCACCTGCAACTGTAATAGGTTGTGAAAAGAGTGTCATATGTGCTTGAGTTTATGCATACATTCTACATATATATAAAATATATTTGTTTTCAGTGATTATGCCACTTTGAGAGCATAATCAGCTAAGTATACTTGTTGTGCACTCACTTCTACTGTTCGCCTGCAACTGCATTACATGTATGTTTTCCCGGATTGTCAATTAAACAAGTAACAACCATCGAACACCTGCCTTGGTCTCCCTTCCTCTCCATCACTACACCACCAACCGTGACATACACACACTATTGTCTGGCAATACATAGCTCTAACAGCATCATCAAGTTCAGATTTTCCTGCAAACTTTATTCCATCCTAGTGATTAATTATTTTATTTTTATATTATTGTATTATATTGTTGTTATCGTATTACTAATACAAATTGCAGAGTTAGAAAGGGCTTGTCAGCAAGAATATCACAATAAAGGGCAAACATTGTATCTGGCATGAGACACATTGTACATTTTTTTTAACATCGTAAATCTGCAAGAAATAATTTTGTGTTGTGAGGTTTTTGTATGACTATTGAAACTTGAAACTAAACTTATGAGTGTATAAATTCCTGCCTTGGTCTCTAATTATGTCTAAACTGGTATACTCTTGAGGTCCCATTTACGTTTCGATAGCTTTCAACCACATATTCAAAACCACTTGAAAAAAGCTTGATGAGAAAAAAATGTCTATACTGTTCAATTTTACAGTGTCATCTCTCGAGACGGCTATTACGTGTTTGTGAGTGTGTCATGGAATGTCCTTCAAGTCATCTCGAGCTGGGTGCTTGAGCACTTCGCTGAGAAACCAGACCAGCCCATTGAGCTACACGTGAAGAATTTCCCCGCGAGACACATTTCACGAGACATTCCCGAACAATTGCATTTACATTTGCAAAGCCCCAGGTGGGATCTTTTGAAATCTTCTTGTGCTACAGTAACTCGGAAAGTCGCGTGAATTTCAATAGAGACCTGCAAGTTTCCACACTTTGAGACAATTTTGTCTCATCTTAAGCTTTTCTTGAGCAGTCTCGAATATGTGGCTGAAAGCTAGCGAAATCTAAATGGGACCTCATTGCAAAGCGATCAATTGACTAACATCCAGACCTCTAGCTTGAGCAGAACCAAATTCTGGTCAGATTTGGGAACCAAGGCATAAACACAATAACGTGCAGATGTGTTAGCTAGCTTACTTACCCCCTCTTATCAAAGACCAAGTACTCAGTCTCACTCAGTTTTTGATAGCTACAATTTACAGGAAGATAGAAAGATTTTTTTTTTCAAAGTTAAGCAATTGAGACCAGCTTTAATTTAAAATGATTCATATGATTCATTTTCTACAGAACAGCCTACTGGATATTTTACTAAACAAAAAGAAAACATACAGTGTGTGAAATTCATTTGCATGTGTGTCTGTTCTCTCAAACTTGTCTCGCTTTCTTTCTTGACAGCTCTTTGAAAACCCAACCAAGGACAGGGCTAATTCAGCTTCTATCCCTCATGCACAGAAACACATTTAAGCTACTCAAACATCTGTGAAAAATAGCTTTCATTTGGGAAGGTGGGGAAAAGGCAGAAATAGAATACAGGTACAGATTATCTGACATTTTCAGGATAAGAGTTCAAGTCATTGACAATGTACTAAATTATTATTTATACAAAACAAACATAACTGCCACATACTGTACAAAGACAATAGCTACACCTTAATGATAGCACCAGCTACAATGAAACACAGTATATTCAGTGGTAATTTGTGTAAGAATAAAACATGTAATGAGTTTAGAGAAGCAAGACAGTGAATGAATTCCTTATTTTATTCAGCATTCAAGTATGGGATATATACGTCATCAGACAGAGTAATAAGTTTAGCTTGATAATAGGCTGTTGTACACAGGCCAGCTGCAGAGCAGAGAGAGTGTGAAGCGTCTTAAGTAGTGAAAGGGGAGGGATACTATTCTTCACATCCTATGTAAACAGGCTCAAGGGGTGGTCCTAAGAGCCCAATTACATGCACTCTTTGAGTCAACACAGACACAGAAAGGAGCTGTCGTCACTTTGCCTTCACAATAGAGCCCTGTGATTATCCCAGGTTTACAGCAGACTTTGCAGCGCTGCACACATCACAGCTGGTCATGATACACCCTTTAATCTTCCTTTTACCTTCCAATCATCTTCATCGTTGCAACATTAACTTCTGACAGTTACTGTTAATCCCCCATGAAATTTAATGGTATTGCCAGGTGAAAATGGAATAGTGAGTCCATTGTGATCCAATCAGATAAGCTCCATGAAATACAACGAGATTAAAGGCAGACAACCTACATATATGACACAGGTTAACACATCCTTTATGCCTTAATTACAGGCTTGTAGGAGAAATACAACGGAGTAACAAATGTTCTGTTTGGATCCAATAGCAAATGTATCATTGGGTTGCTTAAAGGTAAAGTACATCTTCATGTTGATATGGTTGTGGTTTACGGAGGAGACCGTGCATGTACATGAAAAAACTCGGTAAACAGAATGAATTGGCAAAATTGTTAATTATGTTTTGATTGACGCAATGTCTTTTTGACAACATCTACAGAACTGCACACTAATACTGACAGCTTGAAAATTGATGTGTTTGGGTCATATTGAAGCCTATTTTAATGTAGTTGGGATTCCCCACATATTTACAACGGTGTTTAGAAAATAAGAGGTAAGTTGTTAAAGACAATTTTATTGCAAAATATTACTGATGCAAAAGTATTGTAAAATTTTTTTTCAGTTGACTCATCGCTGATACCCCCTAAGGAAATATAAAAAATAAAAAGCCATTTTAGATGTCTTCATCATGGTATTTAGTTAAAGAAATATAGCTTCAAGACCGTAAAACCTGAGCTATTCCTCTGATTTCCTTTGCTAGCAGTGAAGATGTTGCTTTGTAATTGTGCAGTCTGTAAGTCAGAAATAATGATCTCCCAAACATCTCTCTCTCTCTTCTCTAAATAATGAGCCATTGTGGATTCAGTATTCTTTAGAGGCCTATGGTCATGATTGTTCCCCTGGCAACATCAACATAGTGTCAGATATCTCAGTTCTAATTTCATGCAGATGTTGTCAGATAGTTTTAGTGTTGGCATTGATATTACTCCTCATAAAATCTCTTGAATTGAGGAGTGCAATGTGGTTTACAACTCTGGCATACATCCAGTTCATATCCCCTATAAATTATGTTGCCAGTCTACTGATACCTTTTCTCAGTGAAAGTACAAGCTCAACGAGATTTTATTTAAATGTGTATATATACACAAATGTGTGTGTGTACACATATATACAGAATACAAAAGAATAGAAATATATCTTTGTATTGTATTTGCAGAAAAAACTTTGCCATTACAAAATCAAAACTCAAAATAACAAAAAAGATTCAGTGTTATCAGATCTCGAATAATGCAAAGAAAATAAGTTCACATTTATTTTTAACCAACACAATACTAATGTGTTTACTTAGGAGGAATTTATATATCCATAATTGCTGGAATAATAGTAATTCTATAATTATAATGTAACTGTTGTCCATTTTTGCCCATATTTCCTGCTTCTTACACAAACTTTGAGGACCAAATATTGGTTATTATATGCATAATATAAAAAATGGGCAAGCATAAGGATTTGAGCGACTTTGACTAAGGCCAAATAGTGACTGCTAGACAACATCTCAGAGCATCTCCAAAACTGCAGCTCTTGTGGGGTGTTCCTTGTCTGCAGCAGTCAGTACCTATCAAAAGTGGTTCAAGGAAGGAAAAGGGGTGAACCACCGACAGGGTCATGGGCGGCCAAGGCTCATTGTCGCACGTAAGGGAGCGAAGGCTGGCCCATGTGGTCCGATCCAACAGATGAGCTACTGGTGCAAAAACAACAAGCAGCTCGGCTTTGTTTGATGACTTGTGAGCATTAATCTTCCTCTTGATCACATTCCAGAGGTTTTCAATTGGGCTGATTTGAGGAAAAATCTTCAAAAACAGAGGGGTCCGCGTGGGGTATTGGGCTAAGTCACTTTATTGCAGGACAGTCTACATCACAATGGTCTTGGGTTCAAGACCATCAAAGAATGGGTGACATGTGGTTGGATTAAGGAGTTGCGGAGCTGCGGACAAGGCAGGATTAGAGAGGGAATCGGGAAAGGAAAAAAATAAGGATAAATCCCCCAAAAATTAAAGATTTCCAAAAACATGTTTTATTTCAGAGCTACAGTATATAAAAACATGATTACATTATTACATATTATTGTATTAAAAAGATTATAATCTTAAATCAACCCCATTTTGTATTGTGAAGTTTCAAATTAACTTATTTTCTTTGTATTCTTTGAGGTCTGACTATACACTGGATATTTTTTTATATTTTGACCAGTCATTTTCTAAATATAAATGCTTTGAATGACAATACATTTTATTTAGAATTTAGGAGAAATGTTGTCAGTAATTGGGGGAACCATGTACAAAATGTGCTGTCATTTCTAAACGGTTCATCCGATATGTATGTATATACCCTCAAATTAAAGCTGACAGTATGGAACTCAATCTCATTGTCATTGTATCCTTTCAATAACTCAAAGTGCTAGAGTACAGAACCAAACTATCAAAAAAGGTCACTGTCCAATGAGTTATACTAAGAATAACATTATTTTTTGTATCAGGATATTTGGCTAATAGGTATTTTTAATTGATCAGGTCTTTCCCATTGCATTGATTGTTCACACATGAAAGACCTGTGAATGTGTAGTCTCTAATTCATCCTTTGGTTTCACGTTTGGAGTCTATGTTTGGTGTCAGTAGGCATAACCCAACTTGAAGACTATAGAGTTGTCTGAAATAAAAGCAATTTGAATGTCAAAAGAAAAGAGGAACTAAATTAGAAACATTGCATATAACAAGTTAGGCATAGCCAAATAAACAGTTTGTCCTGGAAAAGAAAAACACTGCAGTAATAGGCAACAACCGTGTCAGCCAAGGAAAACAACAGCAGTTGTTGACAGAAGAATGATTAGGTCTGTGGAACCCTAGAAGAAGTGTCTGTGAAACCACCAACAACCTCCAGAATGCTGCGGTAAAAATTTCACAATCTACTGTTTGTAGAATACTTCGGCAGCATAATTACAAAGGCAACACTGTGGGATACAACCCTCTGAGCAGCAACAAAAAACAAAAGGCCAGATAAGAACTTGCTAGGAAGTACAGAATTCAGCCATTGCAGTTTTGGAACAGAGTTTTATGGACAGATGTAACAAAGGTGAACCTCCATCCATGTGACGGAATTGTGGAGAAAAAAGCAACTGCAACTGCAAAAATATACAACATATCTGTCTGTGAAGCATGGTGGAGGTAGTGTCATGGCATGGGCATGCATGGCTGCCTTTGGAGCAGGCTCACTCCTTTTTTTAATTAAATAAATAATGATGGCAGCAGCACCATTAATTCAAAAGTGTACAGAAGCTACTTAGATAAAAATGTACAAGAAAATGCCAACAGAGTCATCGGATGATGCTTCACATTTTGACAGGACAATGACCCAAAACACACTGCCAACACAATCAAAAAGTTAATCCTGCCCATATCAATCTCGGATTTAAGTCTGATTGAACATGCATTTTCACTGGCTGAAGAGAGGGAGTAAAGTCAGAAACACCCCAAAACAACCTGGCTGTAGTAAGGGCTTGGCAAAGCATCTCAAAGAATCATTGGTGATGTCAATGGCTTTTGTATGCAAGGCAGGGTTTGAAATGACTCTTCGGGGGGTCCCCTAAAATTTAATTATAAAAAATTCAGAAAAACTACCTTGCTACACTACATTTAACTGTAGGAAACATTTTGAGGACACACCTACTATTGGTGTAGGATGGATAATAGTCTTGAGCTGTTTTTCATGGTTTGGGCTCGGCCCAGTAGTGTAGTGGTGTGGGGAGAAGTGGGTATATACGCTAGAGGGTAGATTTGACCCCGTGAGCAAAATAAATATGGCACCTTATATAAATCTAATTCCTGACATGACAAGGTGAATAACAGGTAATTCTGTCCTTGAGCAAGGCAGTTAAATCCTCCAAGGTTACTCGTTATGGCAGTACCATGCACCTTCACATGGTTTGTTGAAATGCAAATGGAATTTCTCTTCCCTTATGTCAAAAAACATGGAGTTTGTAAAACAAATGGTCACTGGATTGAATAATAATATCTGAATAGACTGTACCTAATTGGTAGAAGTTTTATTTTGTTTCAAAGTAGTAAATCGATAATCCAAACCAAAACCTTTGGGGAAATGTTTAATAAACCTTTGCCAAGGATAGGGCCATGTACAGACATTTTCAGTGGCTTTTATTAGTTAGTTAGACTACAACATGTCTAATTTAAGATATGAACGTAAAAGTATTTTAACGGTGACTTGTAATATGCTCTATTTGTCTATTTGTTTGTTATGCTACATAGGTTATTGTAATATATGTTTAATATAATTGAAATTATTTGGTTTTATTAAATGTTTTACTGGATGTGTCATTGAGAAGCGGAGAAAGTAGCATAATCTGATTACAAGCAAAACTACTTTGAATCGGAATTTACATGCTCTGTACTTGGCTGGGTTTTACTTGGCTGACATGTACTTGGCTGATCTGAGCTGGGTTGTACATGGCTGGACTGGGCTGAACTGGGGTCAGCTGGCATTTTTAAATGTACAGTACTCTATGGTGCAAAATATTGTTTTAATTACTTATTAATTATTATTGTAAAACCTTTGGCTATATTTAATAAATTTTCATGAATACATCTGTGAATAATCAGTTTTCACTAAGCCGATATGTCTACAATTTCCCCCAGCAACAGCTATGTAATTGCCTGATATTCATCTTTGAATTGTGAATAAACACAATTTACACTTGAAAAAAGTTGATGATCTTTCTGTTTCGTCTTCCTCTCATCATGATGCACAATTCTAGGTTCAGTTAAAGGACCCTTATGACAGATGCACTTTTGTCGAGGTCCAGATATGATTGAGTTTCATGGAGGTAGCCTGTGAGAATTTCAATCTGAGCTACAGACTCATAGACATAATATAGTGCGGTACAGATGAAAAAAAATTTGATCCCCAGAATTAAGAGGCCTGCTGCCGAGTCAGCACCAGTAGTCTAAATGAAGTGAATATAAAAAAATAGAGGACAAAACGTTTATAGTCAGCTATAGATATGATGAATTTGACGCAAATGTGATACAATTATACAATGTCATTATCCAGGATCTGTGAAGGTTAAACAAGTACCCATGTCACGCACGCAGTGCAGAATGCTAAGCACTCATTGGGTAATTATGCTGTCAGTAAAAACATGGCGAGGGTGTTCATTGAGTCTGCATTTTTCATTGGATTCTGATAAGCACCACTCTCATTTTACCAGAGACGCTTAGATGTGCACACACACACAAATCTACCAGAAGGTTCTTCAACTTCTCAAATGCAATGTTAATTGAATTATAATCAGTTTTCATTCAACCATCTTATTTCACCATAATGTAGTTCGTATCATATTTATTGTTGTTTTATTTTTGGTTCCATTGCTGAAGAAACATGTAGTTTTGATGGAAGCTAATTAAGACAATACATGGATTATTTAATTAGTAATTCATGAAATGCATGTTTTCCAAACAGATTTTTCTGAAATAATTAATATGTAAAATTAAATACTGATTCAGAAATATTCTGGCATAGGTTAGGTGTTGGAAAAGTTTTCCACCTCTCAAATGTGAAACTGCCTATTGTTATATGAAAAATCTAAATGTAGCCGATTAAAAGTAGTAGTAGGACATCCAATTCTGAACTGATTTGCACAAATTGGCAATCATCTGAAAATATTGTCTCAGTTTTGTTTGCACAACTGTCCCCTTAGTCATTTTATTAATAATTAATTGAATGTGTGAAGCAATATTGAAAGTGCTAGTGTGTTTTTTATTATATATTTAAATTCAGTGGGGGAAGTGGCTGGGGAAAAGTGTCTGGTAAAATATTGATGTGGCTTGTAAAATATGGGCGGAATTTTTCCTAACCTGCACCAAAGGTCAAAGAATAAGCATTGTGCAAATGTAGCTAAAATATTGTACATTCATGTTAGCAGCCAATAATAATAGGGACATTGTTACTCTGGATTGCAGTACAGTGATATGCAGCTGAATTTGCCGGATTAGATCGAAAGTAGGGTCCATCTGCACCATGAAATCGATGCATGTGCATCATGTGTGTCCGTGAGCTTCCCTTATGTCCTCAAACAGTCAGATTTCAGGAGTGTAAGTTAATGTTAGACTTTGGGCACACTTCCGACTGCATAGTGGTCGCAAACACAGCTGCGCAAGATAATATTTATTTAATTGAGTTAGACTCAATCCTGTGTTTCTCAGTCACTGAATTATATTTATTTGTACTTATTGTGGTGTTTGAATAATGATTCTCCCTAAGTGTTCTTGTCCAATTTTTCCCCACTAAACCTGCTACATCGGCAGGTCCACATCCCCCCTCGAAAGATGCCGGAGGGTTCATCCAACCACATGTCACCGAGCCGCCAATTTATTTTGCACTGCTCATCCAACATGGAAGCCTTTAGTCAGATCATGTGCGGGATGATTATGCTCACCAACGATACTTCTCTGATTGAATTTAGAGGTGCCTGATCTGCACACAGGGAGATGCTGGACAACGATGTGAGAAGGTAGATAATCTGACATATCTATCCTAAATTCCTTGTGCTGGAGGTCCGGGCAAAGTCGCAGAAGACGTAGTCAGGTTCATACCACTGACGATCGTGGCGTAGTTTATCCTGCATGGCAGCGACTTAGCCCATTACCCCAAGCGGACCCCTCTAATGGTTAGATTTTAAACTGACTACTAGAAAACAAGTGTCAGATTCAAGCTTACAGTAGCATGTGAGAGCTTAGCAAGTGACTCATTACCGCAGTAGCGTTGAAGTGAAACTGAATCTTTGTTAAGGCACTGTATTAAGAAGGTACACAAATACTTTTTTATTGTTCATTCAACATTGATGTATTTGTTATTATTTTTTTAAAATCTTAACGAATCATTCAATTAATCAGTATCAGGACTTTTGGTCTCCCAATAAACAATATAGGTATCGGCCATGAAAAATCATAATTGGTTGACCTCTAACTTTACGTCCCTGTACTTATGCAGTTTTTTTGCATTAACTTTTGCTGAATTACATGAAGCATGCCAGTATTTATGTAGATATACAGCATGTAGAGAAATTAATTGAAATAACAAAGGAAAGGGATTTACTTTGAAGTAACTAAATCACAATTACAGACAATATATTTACAACATATTATGTCCGATATAAAAGAGGTATGATAATTAGCACTTTTATATTTTAGTTTTTAAAGCAGGCAACAGTGCTCCAAAGGGGTTAAATATTCTGTGCCTGAATTGCAGGTTCATTAGTTACAAAAACTGTAGTTGAGCTTTGGCATGGACACACAAGTGCATTAACCAAATACAACTATGCAAGAAAAAACACGCTCATTTACTTTTTAGGTCTGCCAATCAATCTAATTATTATGAGTTAGATCTTCATTAGTTAGGGCAAGGTTTATTTCTGGTCAAAAATTAGGGAGGGTGTTATTATTTTTTGTCTGGGGAAGGCTGTGTTTTTCTATAGGTGATAGAGGGAAGGGCAGCGTGATATTTTAGGTGTTATTAAATGAAGTGATTCCATATATCCCTGCTTTGTTTATGGTACTTATATTGGAGTGCTAACAGAAGAATCTGAGCTGCATTCACAAACCTAGTGTCACGTAACCTAGTGATGTGCCGGAGAGAGAGACAAGTGCAAAGGAGTTCCAATAAACAAATAGTGTACTTTAATAATAATCTTACTTGGTTT